>APFE031573714.1:0-20286 GCA_000404065.3 Pinus taeda
GGATATATGCACTATAGTAGAACGGGGGAATTTTCCTCTCAGTGACTCTAGTTTTGTTCCTGAAGTCACTAACAACTACTGCTAGCTTATCCGAAAGGATAGTAGCCCAATCCATAATCGTGCTGTTCACTGTCGCTTCCATGAGAGGAACCATTTCAATGGTAAAAATGGCAGAGTCGTGCAAACCCCACAATCTACACATCATTATACCGGCATAGCAATAAGGAGAACATAAAGAGTCGGCTGAGTACTTACCGGAGGATTCATGCTTGTGTTTATTTGGATTTTGCCTCCAGTCCTTGATAGGTTCGGACTCAATCTCGTTCTCGCTTGTGAATTTCTCCAAAAAGGCGCTATTATATATCTTCTCCAGCTTAGGCAAATGATACATTTGCCTCAGATCTTCTGGCTTAAATGACCCAAAAATCCTCCCATCCTTTGTGATGAAAGTTCTGTCTGTGATGGGGATTTCTTCAATTGCCCATTTCACAACATCGGTATATGGGAGAATTTGCTCCCTTGCTGCTATCCTATGGAGGAAGGAATCGGCCAAATCCTTGAGAGAACATTCCGACTTCTTCAGTGAATCTGCGGTAGCTTCTTCTACCATATGCGTTGGTTTCTCGGCCTCTATCAAGTCATAAGTTCCTTGCCAAGTTGTTCTGGCGAGGCCTGCGCATGTTGTGTCGGATATTAGGCCCTTTTTACTGTTTACTACTGCTTGTCCTGTCGCTGGTGGATTCGAAACACCTGTAACTTTCTTCGACTTTTTACCCATCATGCCCGAATTCTTGTGTAAGACTGTATTCTGCACAGAGAGGCAATTTTGGTGTAACACAGAGATAGCAATAAAACTCACAGTTGATAGCAAATGAAAAGATGAACGTTGATATACTTTGCTTTTGTAAAACCGGCGTGGAGACAATCTATAGGCAGATCTTAGGACATGGATCCATTAAGTGACCGTATAGAGCCTGCCACCTTATAAATGCCCATTATACCAATATTTGGTCGAAAGATCTATTAAAGCATGCAATGGGCGTATTGGCGGCCGAGCGGGAGTGATTATGCCTTAAATATCATTAAATAGGGCTTTCCAATCACTTTAACGACTTTCTATTGAAAACCGTGCCTTATCGCATCGCATCGAGGGGGTATACATGACTGGCTTTAACAATGCTTTGAGTATCGCCGATCGCCGATTGCGATATCGCATCGGTGAAAGGCATATGCGCATTAAGAATAGAACGAGGGGACCCGCCGATTGCCGATTGCGATATCGCATCGGCAAAAGGCATATGCGCAATGTTTGTAAAATGAAGGGGATGTGCCGATTGTCGATCGCCGATAGCTTATCGCATCGGGACTTTGATGTGGGGCGCTTTAGTGGTGTATTTGGGTATCACTGATCGCCGATCGCTAAACACTATTTCGCATCGGCGGAAAGTCTTTTAGCCATTTGTTGCATCCTTCATGTTATTGCGATATGCGATCTTCCGATCGCTTTATCGCAATAACCGAATATTCGCTTTATTTCCATTTTTAAATAGATATTGCTTTAAAGGGTTTATTCATAAAGCGCTCCTTTGATTATCGGATTTTTATAAAATAAAAGTTTTGATATCAATTTTATTTTTAAAGGGACCTATTTCATATTTTAATGTTTTTTATGAATAAAAATAATATGAAATGGGGGGTTGTTTGCAAAGCACAACAATTGGCGATTCACTGGAAGAACCAGTTATCTCTGGAAAAATCAAAAATACTTTAAACTTTTTGAAAATAGAGTTCCAACTTATAAAGGAAAATTCTGATATAACTAAGTATCTATGCATTCATAATATCACAGAAGTAATTTTGCTAATCTCCTCCATTTGCTAATTTGAGATTGATACATTTTTAAGTTTCAAATAGGCCCGTGTTGGTTTATAATGATAAAAATAGAAAAATCTCTCCAAAACAGCCTTTATAGTAAACTCGCCTGTCATAGGTAGAGCCTCTGCTGCCAGCAAACGTTTATAGTCTCGACAGGGATACCTTTTAACCATATAATTGTCCATTGTCTCATCCAATAAAGAGTATGATTATCAGAATGAATTCAAAACATGCTTTCATATTTTGTTCATCTTTCTTTTTTCTGTCATTGACAGGATAAAAAGCCATTGCCCTAGTTTGGTGGCCAGCTATTGACAATGCCACTCACTGGTAGTAGTCTAACTGAACAAGCTAGCTCGTGATGAGACTCCTTGTCTTGAAATTTCAAGCCATTACCCTGTTTTGGTAGGCAGTATTGGTAATGTCAATTAAGCTATTTCCCTATGAACATGGTAAGTAGGCTTGTAATAAGACCTCTTATCTTTAATATCTTTATATTTTAGAATTACACTCTGAAAAATCATCGTCTTTAATGAATGAGATGGACAATCTCTTCTTTGAGAATTGATGGATGACAGGTTAAGAGTTGAAGATGCTGATATTGAATTGACTTCCATTCCTAATATTGATAACCTTTTGGGACCAATTTGAAAACAAAAAATGACTCTCATTACTTTTATGCTCTAAGGAGGAGTTGATCAAACTTAATTTGTGACTTCAGAATACAATGATACCTAATTTCTCAAAATTATCTCTTTTGGTTGAAAGTTCTATTATTTGAAAGCAAATATTCATGATATTTCTATGAGACAACTTTTTCAGATATAGTGAAAGGTCAATGGAATATGCCTTTAAACTTTATTTCCTAAAACCTACAAACTAAGAAAAATTCTAAAAAAAACAAAAAGGGAGAAGGGGTCACCTTCTCAATTGAAGAACTTTTTTAGGATAAGGCCATTTACAGGGAGAGACTCCCTCACACCTGTTAAATCTTGCAATAGAAAGGTTGAGTGGCCTATTTTTTCACAGATCTGAAATGGTCCAAGCCACAACTTTTGGAACTTGGTGTGTTTGCCTTTGTCCTCATGGGCTTTATCCCATTTCAGAACTAGATTGCCAACTTGGAATTGTTTTGACCCTGATGAAGCTGAATCAAAAGCTGCTTTGATGATTTGCTGATGTTTGGCATGGGTATCCTTGGCTTTTTCTCTCTCTTCTTCTAGTTTTAAGATTTGATCATATCTGAGCTGAATGGAAGAGGAAGGAGCTTCTTCGATGAACTGTACTAGGGCTAAAGAAGGAAGAACAAGATTTGTCGGTAATATTGCTTCTTTTCCATATACAAGATTGAATGGAGAGGTCCCTATGGAAGCCTTGTGTGTTACCCTATCAGCCCATAATGCAAAGACTAAGGATTTGTGCCAATTCCTATGATTTTGTTCGATTGTTCGTTTGATGATTTTAATCAGATTCTTATTAGTGGATTCTGCCAAACCATTACCCTGAGGATAGTAATTAGCAGAATACTTTAACTTAAATCCTCTCTTGATAGCAAAATCAAACATAGAATTGCCTAAGAAATAAGAAGCATTATCAAATACAAGAGCAGTTGGGACACCAAACCTGGTAATGATGAATTGGTCTATGAATTCAACGATTGCTTCAGAATTTGCTGTCTTCAAAGGGATTGCTTCAACCCAGTTAGTGAAATAGTCGGTAGCAGTAAGTATATACTTATGCTGCTTGGAAGAAGGTGGATTAATTTCTCCGATGATATCCAATCCCCATTGCTCAAATGGTTGTTCAATGTTGACTGGTTGCAAAGGGAAAGCTGATTTTGGTTGTCTTCCACTAGCAGTTTGGCAATTGAGGCATTTCCTTACATACTTGTGTGCATCTCTAAATAGAGTTGGCCAATAATATCCAGCATAAATAATCTTGTGAGCTATTGTGTCAGCTCCAAAATGTCCCCCTGCTGGTCCATCATGTAACTCCTGCAATACCTTTTGGGCTTCAGCTTTCTCAAGGCATCTGAGTAAAACAGAATCATAATTCTTCTTGAAAAGCACGTTATCAATAATTGTAAAATTCTTTGCTTTTAACCTGATGGCGCTTTTATTTTTGTAAGATAAATTTGGAGGAGCATAACTGTTTTTTAAATAAAATATCAAATCTGCATACTGAGATTTGGAATCAGTGACACTTATCTGATTGATTTCTTCAGTTGGATCTGTATCGCTTGATTCAGGAATGTTGAAAGCTCCTGCCAATATCCTGCAAAAACCTTGGCCTCTAACAATCTTCGCTGGTCTAATTTCTAAGTCATACTCTTGAAGCGCTGTGACCTAATTTGCCCTTTTTTCACCCGGTTCTTTTTGTTTTAATAGTTGCCTAACAGCTGGGAAGGGAACTATTACTTTGTTGTGGGTTTTCAGAAGGAAGGGTCTATAATGTTTGACTGCTTTAAACACAACAAAGGCTTGTTTTTCAACATCGGAGTAATTCAATTCAGCACCCTGAAGATTTGAGCTAAAAAATGAGATGGGTGCCTCCAAATTGTGATCATTTAGTTGCGTAAGTACTGCAGCGTATGAAGTATTGGATGTGATAGTATACAATGTGAAAGGATTAGAGAAATTGGGAGTATTTAAGGAGGGGGCGTTGATAATGGATTGCTTTATCAAATCGAAAGCTTCTTTTTCTATTAATCCCCACTTAAAAACTGCATTTTTCCTAATCATCGCTTGGAGGGGCAAAATAATATGAGAAAAATCAGGTACAAATCTTTTAACAAAATTAATCTGACCAAGAAATGACTGCATTGATTTCTTATTGTGCGGGAATGGGATGTCAGAAATCTCTTTGATCCGATCAGGATCAATATAAATGCCATCCATGGATACAATAAAACCTAGGAGTTTCCCTTAATCAAGAGCAAAGAATGACTTTTTGGGGTTAAGAGAGATTCCATACCTTTTACACCTTTGAAAGATCTGGTTTAAGTCATGTAAATGTTTGGACCTCTCTTTAGAAAACACAGTTATATCATCTAAGTAGACGACCACTGTTCGATTAATCAATCCCCTAAAAGCCGTATCCATAGCTCTTTGGAAAGTCGTTCCTGCATTTATAAGTCCAAAAGGCATCTTTTGATGTGCGTATGTCCCCCATTTTGTTCTAAATGTAGTTTTAAGCTGATCATCAGGATGAACAAGACTTGGTTGTATCCTGAAAAACCGTCTAGAAAGGACATCAATTCAGAACCTGCTACTGATTGGAGTATTTGCTCCATAGTAGGCAATGGGAAATTGTCTTTCAAGCTTGCTCTGTTCAGATTCCTGAAATCAATACAAATTCGAATGTCGCTATTCTTTTTCCTGACAGGCACCATATTAGAAACCCAATTGGAATGTCAGACTGGAAAGATAATCTTGGCTTTAAGGAGTTTGTTAAGCTCTGACTTAATCTGGATTTCCAAATTTGGGTGTATTTTTCTTAACTTCTACTGAATCGGCTTTTGATCTGGAAGCATTGGAATAGTATGCTAGATAATAGATGTGTCATAAGTCTTTAAGTCGTCATATTTCCAAGCAAAAACATGTTTATTTTTCCTTAACAGCTTAACAAATTCTTTTTTCTCTTCTACAGAAAGTCCTAATCCTAAATTCACATTCTGAGGAGCTTGCTCAGTACCCAAATTTATCAATTCAAACCTTAGGGTGGAGCTTTGGATCTTTGTATTAGTTACAGGTTTAAACCTGTCTTTTATATCATAAAGATCTTCTAGTTTTACCACAGGCTTAGGAATTGCATTTTCTTGAGGTTTTTCCTTTATTTGAGAGTCATGCTCATCCTCTTCAATGATTTGATTGTCATAAGACTTTTCAGAAGTTAAAAATTGCAAAATATCATCGTCATGATTAAATACTCTCCAATTAGTGATGTTGTCGGGAATTGAAGGCCTGAAAATCAATTCTACAGAAAATCTATCGGGGCTGTAGTCTTCTGAAGGTAGGAGCCTGGAGGCTACATTGGCTAGTAAGTCGGCAGTTAAATTCTGGGACCGAGGAATGGAGGAAATGTTAAATGCTAAGAAATGTGAAGTAAGGTCTTGCACAAGCGATTGGTAATGCTTAAGGTGATTGGAAAGGCAATGAATTGCATTTCTAACCTGTTTAATAATAATTTTAGAATCGTCGAATACTTTTAGATATTGCACTTTAAGGCCGATTGCTTTATATAAACCCTGAACTAGGGCTTCATATTCGGCTGTGTTGTTAGTGCATTCAAATTCTAATCTGCAAGACAGCATTATCTTTTCCCCATTTGGACTAACCAAGATGCATCCTGCTCCTGAGCCTTCATTAGACTTAGAGCCATCAAAATACAAAGACCAAAATAAAGGAGTATTAACAATCATATTTACAGTTTTCTCATCACCATTGAAACATCTAGACTTATCTGTTTGTGAAAAATTCTCAATCTGAGATGTACAATGATTAATTGAGAAAGGGGAGGGTTGGGCAATGAAGTTGCCGAAGAATGACTCTGATGAATAATTACCCAAAATGTTGTTGTTGAAAGCTACTGGATGGTTTTCTTGTTCAAAATCGGTAACTGTATGGGTCATATGTTTTTCTCGGTCAATCTTTATTTGATTTGGCTTACCTTTATAAGGAAGCCACATGTGTGACCAATCTGTGGAAATATACCCATGCAATTTTTCGAACCAATCTCTACTCAAAATTAAACCGTAAAACTCAGGTATGTCAGCTATTAGAATGTCAATTCTTTGTACTACTCTGGGATTAGCAGACAACCTGATAGTTACAGAATTAATTTCTCCGACGACCTGTACTTTAGTCCTGTCTAATTGAACAATATGGATGGCAGACTTCTGGGGCTCTATGTTCAATTTGGAACAAACTGAAGCTGGCATTATGTTAGATGATTCCCCTGAGTCAATTAAACAGTTGTGCAGGTTTCTGTTATAGATTTCATAAGTCAGAAGGAAAGGTGGAGTATGAGAGCTTGATCTGTCGCCAATCAGAACTGAATCGGTAGCTTCAACCATACCTGGAGGGGATTGGCCTGAATCATTGGGAGCTTTTGAACTAGGAAGTGGTGTAGAGGGAACATCATTCAATTCTTTAAGGAGTAACTTTTGCTGATGCTTTAGCTTGCTAAGCTCAAACATAGTTATGTTTGCCTTAGTTTTCTTCATGTCATCAACAATGTTGTATTCCATTGAATCGGATACCACTAATGTTTTGGATGTTGAAGGAGAATTAGAAGTTGAAGGCTGGGGTTGGGCAACTACTGCCGGTGATTTCTTTGGAGGAACTTTTTCTTTTGCTGTGGCAGCACCTGCACTCCTTTTCTTTGAAGTTGCCTGGGCAGGTTTAGAAGTACTTTTACTTCTGGTTGTAACTGGGAAGGCTTCTTCTTCATTTTCAGTATCAGAATTGGGGAGTATGAAATCCCACATTCCATGACACTCAGCTACTTCTTCTGCATCTTCAGTTGGTGGGGTTGCCTCTTCTTCTTCCTCTTCTTGGTCTGAATCTGCATTAGATATGACATTGGGTGCTTTGTTTCGGTTTTCGTATAAGTCCTAAATGGTCTTTTGTTTGAAGTTTCGGCCACCTGTTTCTTTATGTCAATCATTTCATTAGACAAAGTTTTCAGGACCTTTTGTAATCCCTCCATGTCATAAGGGTCTTTCGGGATTTTCTTCTTGGAGTCTTCTTTAAAAGAGACTTTTTTAGCTTTTCTGTCTTCCAAGGCAGCTTTCTTTTCTAAGGAGTTAATGCGTTTTTCCACGTCAAGTGATTCTTTCATATTTTCTGCTAAGGTAGGTTTCCCAGCCCGATCTACAAAAATGGCTATATTGGTAGGCAGGGCAGTGATATACCATTCGCTTCGGATTTGTTCACTTGGTTTGGAAGCTGTAGGGATTTTGTTGAGGAGTTTATTGAAGCGAGCATTAAATTCCTTAATCAGTTCCCTATGCTCTATTCTTAGGTTGGAGAGATCGTTTATTAAAGTTGCCAAAGATCTGTCATCTCCATACTTAGTAAGAAACTGCTCTTGGCATGTATCCCAACTGGTAATGGAACCAGAGGGTAGAGAGAAATACCAGGATCCTGCTGATCCTTGCAAAGTGTAAGGGAAAAGTCTGACAACAACATCTTCTTGCGTTACCCCTTTCAAGTTGACCGACAACATAAAGTTATTAATGTGTTCTTTGGCCTGAGTTCCATCATCTGGATTAAATTTGGGGAGCCATTTTTCAGGAGCATCTGGTAAAGGATGCAATGGTGCAGGCATATTGACCGCGCCAGGTCTGGTCCATGGATCTACCATTGTAATAGTACCAGTGGTTGATACTACTATTGGGATTCCAGATGTATGGGAAGTAGATGATATTGATGGGTGAGCAGATTGAGATGTTGAGGCTTCTGTTCCCTGGTGGACAACAATATGTAATGGAGGAGTGGGTGGTTGACTTTGCAGATGGGGAGATGAAATGGATGATGTGGAAGAAAGTTCTCCACTATCGGACCCTTCAGTATATCTCTTGGCCCTTTTCCTTTCGGGTAAAGGGAACTCAGTGGGTTCGATACCAAGTTTTCCACTTTGGAGTCTGGTAAGCGAACGAGATAAATTGAACTGCGAAGTCGCACTGCTTTGTGATACCTCAGATCTCTGTGGTGAAATCGAGAAGCTCTGAAGTTTGTGGATAAGAGACTGGACTTCAAGGGATTCAAGACTTAATTGTTCTGGAGTATAATGTGTGTGAGCAGTGGTGGTTGATTCCTGTTGTTCTTGATCGCGCGTTGGAGACCCAGCATGCGATCGAGAATAACTAGGAGAATTGGAGGGAGAATTGCTCTTAGAATGGCTTGTAATTTTGGGTTTGCTTGCCATTCACAGTCAGGGCCCTCCTTCTAGCGCCAAAAATGTTGATGCCTCGAAAATCGCTGCAACAACATTGGGGAAACCACCCGGTCCGGACCTTAGTGCAACTCCTTTTCCATTTGGGATAGTGGCTCCGACTAGGGGTAATGGGACCAGTTTCCCAGAAATAGATAAATGGGATGAGTGAACGGTTTATAGATTACACTAGCTGTGAGCGAAAGGCTTAAAAATATTGACAGAAATATAAGTAGATAAAACTATCCCAGGAATCTATTGAACTCTAAATTGTAGCGTTTGATATTCTATGTCTAAAAGACAAGCATATAGATGACTGTATCCTAAAAACATAGATATTAAATCATTTGAGATTGTTGTACCTAAATAGTTAAGCAGAGCGATGGAAGCGAGATTACTACACTCTATACATTTATATCATTATCATATACATGATTTAAAAGTAAAGACACATCACTAAACACCCAATAGTGGAATGAATAAGATCTGCTGTTATTGCGCATGCATATAATCAACGATAGCAAGAATAATTACATAACAATTCATATAAACAGAATGACTTCAATCACAGATAGAAATGCCATATGAGCTGTGTGACACTCCCTGATATCAATCGCTATGTGTAGTTCCTCCCTTAACGCATAAACATTCTTCAATCAACGACAATAGTGCACAATTGTATGAAGAAATTCCTTTATTAAAGTAAGAACAACTGGTCGAGTTTCATAAAAGAATAAGGGCTGAAGCACAATAGTGCAAACTTCAGTCTGTTAAGTCTATTACAAAATTTTACGACCCTTTCTAAAGACATGAAAGGGTCTATAAATACTATACTAATCTAAATATCTATAAAATAGAAATGCTAATTAAGTTGATATCAATAACTGTTGATGCTATTTCTGCTGGCGATCTTGGGAGCTGGAGGATGATTCATTCTGTCGGTTGCTTTCCTTTGAATCTGAGCTGATTAATGGCAAGCATTGGCTCAATTTCAGGAGGTTTGTTGAGCCGTGAATTGAGCTGGGCAGCGTAGGTGGCGTCTTGGATGTCGGGGATCATGCATTGGATGGCATCTGTTAAACACTTGAGGGCGGCTCTTTGTTCATGAGGCTTGATTAGGAAGTGCCAATATGTTTCCATGTTTAAACTATTAACTCCGGCAATTAATCTTCCTCTACCTTCTAACTCTGGATAACAGGTTTGCTCCAATGCATTTGTTGTAGTAATCTTTCCAGGCGTGCATTGGGAGATCATGTTTGCTAGATAGAGAGTGTCATTAACTAGATCAACTAAATTATTAGAAGTTGATCTACATCTTGATGCTGCTCTTTCTGCCTTTAACACCTGTGTGTGCCATTCTGTAAACAGTATGTCTTTATGAACCTCAAATATCCTAGGCAAATTGGATTCTTTTCCTGACTTTGAATCTTGCCATTCAAGATATGCAGTAATAGCTTCATCAGCTTGATTCAAGTCATCCCTAACTTTCTCCACCTGTTCGTTTATGGATGTAGTTAATTCACAGAGTGGCTCCACTTGAGAGATTTGTTGACACAGGAGTTTAATTTGTGATATTAGCGCATTGTTTATCAACATTGCCTCCTTCCTGAATTCTGTTATCTGCGAATCTCCTTTAACTTTCTCTAGCTGCGCTGTTATTTGAGCGATATGCTCATCCTTAGTTTTCATCAATTTCTCATTCGCTGCTTTCAATTGCTCCAAAGCCTCTGTTAATTCATTTTGTTTCTGGATCGCTGCCTGATCAATCCTCTTTTTCTCTTCTTCCAATTGCTGAGCCAATTGGTTATTTATTTGCTGCTGTTCTACTAACTGTTCATTTGCCTGCGCTATCTTCTGTTGTTGTGTCGCTAACTGCTCCTCTGCTTGCATTACCTTCTGTTTTATTCCAGCTAATTCTGTTTGCAACGTGGAGATTTCCTGGTCTTTAGTCTTTGATAGAAGACTTACCTCTGATGCTTTGTCGATAGTTGCAGCTGAATAAGCTCCAGCGTACTGTGACAATTTAGTCAGATCATCGGAGGGATCCAGTTTCTCCTTCCACACTACATTGCCCATAACCGTTTGTTCTGGAAACATGGAAGGTTGATCAAGCCTTCGTCTCTTCTTTGATCGTTTCACCACTGCTCTGTGCTTTGGGCTGTAGAAGCCATTCAATGGAGGAATATCTTCTACTTGTAGAGCGATTTGGTCGCTAGGACCTTTCGGAATTACTTCAACTTCCTTAGTTTTAGGTGGGCCGCTAGTTTCGCTTAGAACCTGAGATGAGGTATCATCCTGCACATTACTGGTTTTCGGAGTATCAGTGCTTTGTAAGTCTTTTCCTCCACTGATAATAGTGTTGAACTGCTGCCATTCCTTTTGCAGTTCGGGGTCTGTGATAGCACCCATGTTAGTATCGGTGGTGGTTTGTTCAGGCTGAGACTCCTTCAGCAATTGCTCTTGTTTTTCCTTTTCTTGCTGTTCCTATTCCTTCTGCCGCATTTCCGCCTGTTCTCTTTGCAGGTTGTCCTCCTGCTCTTTGCGCTGTCTATCTTCCTCTTCTTTCTTTAAGCGCTCTTCTTGTTCTTTCTTCAAGCGCTCTTGTTGTTCTTTCTTCAGCTTATCCTCTTGATCTTTCTTTTGTTGCTCCTCCTGCTTATTATTTTTGGCCTTGGTTGTAGCAGGAGGTTCCTTTATCTGCTGTTGGCCAGGCTCACTTGATGATGCTGCTTGGGTTGGCATTAATAAATCTAGAGGCAGAGTTTGCAACCTCTGTTCTCTGAGTTGATTAAACTCACTTAACCGTTCATCGTTGTATCGCATCTTGGCGAGTTCTTTGGCTTGACCTATTGATTCGGCTGATTTGAAAACATCATCAAACATATCTTCTTTATGATCAAATGTCACTAATTTGGCATGTTCCAAAGCAGCATATGCCGTTCGCTTTGGGTCGAATGCCCTATTCAGAATTGTAGCAAGATTTAGAGCTTGAATCTTCGTGGCTTCTTTTTCCACATGTTTTAGATCATGCAGGGTGAAGACTCCACATCTGAAGGGGAAAGTAGGCCAGCCCCTTTTCTTCTCCTTTTTGAGAGTCTTTGTGGTGCTTTCAGCTGTAATTTGGTATGCAATTTCCCTTGCTAGCAGTTTGTCAGGGACATATAAGGGGAGGACATGAGGATTGGCTTGGCTGCCAAAGACTCTAACATAAGTGAAATACTCTTCACCAAACCAACTAACCACTGCTGGCAAGTCAAAAGAGGCTAGGTAGGAGATCCTTGGAATAGGCTTATCAAAAATTGAATAATAAACAGGAACCATGAAACCATTACAAATCTGATACATGTGGCTTTTATAGGATGACTTCCACATCTTGCAATGATAAATATGAATGGGCGAGGGGTCCTGTGTGGTCCACCTCCAACCAAGCATAGGGAATTCAGAATTAAAACACAAGGTATCTAGGATATATGCACTATAGTAGAACGGGGGAATTTTCCTCTCAGTGAATCTAGTTTTGTTCCTGAAGTCACTAACAGCTAATGCTAGCTTATCTGAAAGGATAGTAGCCCAATCCATAATCGTGCTGTTCACTGCCACTTCCATGAGAGGAACCATTTCAATGGTAAAAACGGCAGAGTCGTGCAAACCCCACAATCTACACATCATTATACCGGCATAGCAATAAGGAGAACACAAAGAGTCGACTGAGTACTTACCGGAGGATTCATGCTTGTGTTTATTTGGATTCTGCCTCCATTCCTTGATAGGTTCGGACTCGATTTCGTTCTCGCTTGCGAATGTTTTCAAAAAGGCGCTATTATATATCTTCTCCAGCTTAGGCAAATGATACATTTGCCTCAGATCTTCTGGTTTAAATGACCCAAAAATTCTCCCATCCTTTGTGATGAAAGTTCTATCTGTGATGGGGATTTCTTCAATTGCCCATTTCACAACATCGGTATACGGGAGAATTTGCTCCCTTGCTGCTATCCTATGGAGGAAGGAATCGGCCAAATCCTTGAGAGAACATTCCGACTTCTTTAGTGAATCTGCGGTAGCTTCTTCTACCGTCTGCGTTGGTTTCTCGGCCTCTATCAAGTCATAAGTTCCTTGCCAAGTTGTTCTGGCGAGGCCTGCACATGTTGTGTCGGATATTAGGCCCTTTTTGCTGTTTACTATCGCTTGTCCTGCAGCTGGAGGATTGGAAACACCTGCAACTTTCTTCGACTTTTTACCCATCATTCCCGAATTCTTGTGTAAGACTATATTCTGCACAGAGAGGCAATTTTGGCGTAACACAGAGATAGCAATAAAACTCACAGTTGATAGCAAATGAAAATATGAACGTTGATATACTCTGTTTTTTGGAAAACCGGCGTGGAGACAATCTATAGGCAGATCTTAGGACATGGATCCATTAAGTGACCGTATAGAGCTTGCCACCTTATAAATGCCCATTATACCAATATTTGGTCGAAAGATCTATTAAATCATGTAATGGGCGTATTGGCGGCCGAATGGGAGTGATTATGCCTTAGATATCATTAAATCGGGCTTTCCAATCACTTTAACAGCTTTGCGTTGAAAACCGTGCCTTATCGCATCGCATCGGGGGGGATATGCGTGACTGGTTTTAACAATGCTTGAGTATCGCCGATCGCCGATTGTGATATCGCATCGGCGAGAGGCATATGCGCAATAGAAATGAAACGAGGGGACCTGCTGATCGCCGATTGCGATATCGCATCGGCGAAAGGCGTATGCGCAATGGTTTCAAAACAAGGGGATGAGCCGATTGCCGATTGCCGATAGCTTTATTGCATCGGGGCTTTGATATGGGGTGCTTTAGTGGTGCATTTGGGGATTGCCGATTGCTGATCGCCGAATACTATATCGCATCGGCGGAAAGTCTTTTGGCCATTTGTTGCATCCTTTATGTTATTGCGATATGCGATCTTGCGATCGCTTTATCGCAATAATCGAGTATTCGCTTTTATTTCCATTTTTAAATAGATATTGCTTTTAAAGGGTTTATTCATAAAGCGCTCCTTTGATTATCAGATTTTTATAAAGTAAAAGTTTTGATATCAATTTTATTTTTAAAGGGACCTATTTCATAATTTAATGTTTTTATGAATAAAAATAATATGAAATGGGAGGGTTGTTTGCAAAGCACAACACAAGTTTGACATAAGACAAGGAACTATCCTCTTATTCCTTGTTTCAATTTTTAATGAGGTTGACAAAAGGAAAGGACCTATCCTCGTACTCTTTGTTTCAGTTTTTAACAAGCTTGACACAATACAAGGAACTATGCTCATACCGTTTGTTTCATTTTTTAAAGAGGTTGACATAAGACCAGGAACTATCCTCATATCCTTGGTTTCATTTTTTAACAAGGTTGACACAAGACAAGGAACTATCCTCATATCCTTGGTTTCATTTTTTAACAAGGTTGACACAAGACAAGGAACTATCCTCATGAACCTCTTTCATTTTTTAATGATATTGACACAGTAAAACAAACATCCTCATATTCTTGGTCATGATTCATAAGAGGTCATGAATTCCAATATGTTCTCATTAGATTGGAGAACAATTCTCTGGAAGGGATCCATAGTAAGGAATCCATTGGAGAGATCTGGTTCCAATGCCCCTAGTACATATTGTACAACATCATTAAATTGATCGTCAGTTGATGTAGGCATGGAATGGGTTTCCACATAATTAACCCATGATGGGGATGATACCATTGGTAGAAAAGGACCATTTAGGGAATATGGTTGACTGGAAGCCATATTTGGACCAAGAAATGAAAGTTGGTCAACGGTGACAATTCTTCCTTCATGTGAGAAACAAATCACTCGAAAGAGTGTTGAAACAATAGCTCCCATGTCATAAACATAGTCGCACTCAATAAGTAAATTGTAATCTAAAGGGCCTAGGACTACCATCACATTCAGATAAAAGATTTTTCCTCCCAAGGTAATAGGAAACTAAGGAAGGATCCCTAATGGTTGACTAGTTCCTTTGTTAAAAGCCAACATATTCTGGGTAACAGGCACAAGTGGTAGAAAACCAAGTGCTTGCTAAGTATTTGAGGAAAGGATACTCACAAATGCACCTTCATCTATAATAATGCCCGATACAATCATATTACAAACCTATACTATGATCTCGAAAGGCACATAAGAAGGAAGAAAAAATCCTGCCAATCGATTCCAATCAAAGGAAGTGACCAGACTACTTGGAGGGGGTACTGTATAAATGGGAGAATTAACCCCTTCAGTTACAAGAGTAGGAGGATTTTCCTCCTATCTAGATGGAACAGGAGGATTTCCCCCAAGCTTATTGGAATCTAAAGAACCAAACAGAACCTGAGCAGTATCATATTCTCTCTACAGGAAAGGTACGATTAACTGAAGGTGAAATTGAGTCAACTATTTCCTCGACCTGTTGATTTGGGTCTGGTATAGACTCATAGGATTCACTTTCAGAGAGAGTGAGTTTGAACAATAGTTTATTTTGGTCAGTCAATTCATCAACTAGTGAAGGATTAAGGGAGAGTCTTCTGTAACCAAATGGAAGTCATTGTGGAGAGGTAGGATGATTATCCAACACTTTTTTGGCTTCATCTAGATAGGGGAAAGGGTGAATGGGGTGATTCCCTTCACATAACCTACAGGGAAACTTAACTTTACCCTTCTTTCCATGAACTTTACTACCACTATTTGATGGTGTTTCACCATCATGATCTCGAGAAGTTGATGGAAGAGGATGATGTGAACAAGAAGACCATTCTTCTAATATCTGAGGAATATCAAGACAATTTCGAAGAATATGGTATCCCGCACAAAGTTTGCATGCATATAAAAGTTTGTGAGGCTTGATAGATAGCTTCTCATCAGATGTTGCATTCAAAGCAATGCTTTCTTGGTTGCCCCTTTGCTGAATTTGCTTCTTCTTCTTCTTCCTCCATTTCTTCTTCTTCTTAGCTACCTGGTTACTAGTACCAATACTTTCACCAGGCAAAGAGGAAGAAGGGGTGGAAGAAGCAACCAAGGAAGAAGGCAAAGGGTCAAATTTAGGATCAACTGGAGGTTGATTCTGTCCAGTTGGAGGAGTACTCGATTTTAGAGAAATCACAACATTTTGAAACAAGGAGGTTGAAAACAACCATACTCGCAAGCCAATGGTAAATCCCGGAAGGGACAACGTAACCATATAAGGAGCACCAATATTTCCTAAAGGAGGAAAAGGACTAGGATTCCCATCAAAAGGAATTCCTTGATCAGTGGACTCCAGATTTGTCGCTATATGTCTCAACCTAAGATCAACTAAGGAGCAAGCATGGAGGGTGTTATCCATGGTGAATTAATTTTATTTTAATGAAAGTAACATAAAAGAACAAAAGAGGGATAATCTAGGCAAAAGGTTTACCAAGAAACTGTGAATTGCAAAATACCTCCCGACAAATTGAGAAGTACGGGTAAGCAACCTCCCCGAATGTCATGTTCGATGTATCATAGTGTACAAGGTGACTAGCTTAGTTACCTAAGGATGGATAGCAACCTAGTGCTATCCCCCCATATATACTTGAATGTACGTGGAGGACCAATCCATATTAGCACTTTCTAATGAAAAACTGTATAGTGAAAGCATTTCCATATACTTTATGTATTGTAACACCGATGTATATACCCAAAGGTACATGGACGAGCTACGATATACTCACATACGTGGAATGAGGTATCACACCCAAGATGTATTGCACACAAGTTAGTGACATCTTCTCTATTTGACGACACCGGAACATGTCTCTAGCCTAGACCTCTAAATGTTTTTCATTAGGTGACAATGCTCCATTAGGTAAATTCAGATAAATTTTAAGTTGATCTTCTTTGTAATTTTCCTTTCAATGTTCACCACGTGACGTATGTTTGCAATTCCTAAAATGCAACTAATATGATAAGTATTATTTTCATTCAATTTAATAATGAAAACCTTAGCCAGTAGGGATAGAGCAATCAGATCTTTGACAAAGAGAAAAGAGCACATCTAATGCAATTTCCCTAGATATTCCTTTCAATCATTTACAAACTACAATATGAACGATGCAAGTTTTTATTTTTTAATCCCTTAATGTTATGATGAACAAAAAGGAAACTAATGCAGAAACAATCAATTAATCATTTTATAAGAACGAAGACTTTTACAACACTTTCTTTCGAACAAAGATTAATCTAGTATATTCTAACTTTGATGATGAATCAATAATGAAAAAGAAATAATTTAAGAAAAATTAATCAATCAAGTCAAAGTAGGGCTAGAAAGAGGAAATACAAATTGATTTCAGAGACATACTACAATCATTGATCTTTCAGCAAGCATAAACAAAAGGAAATTTGGAGAAAAAACCCAATCCAAGGGTGAAAATTTTCCCTAAGGTGGATTAGCGCAAGTCAAAGAGGACCTAGCTACACTGCATAGCACTACCTCTCACTCAAGGGTGCACTGTAGAGCACTGTCCCTTGACCAATCTTGCACTGATTCCTAAGAGGCCACTCAAGAATCATCTAACCTCAATTTTTTGACTAGAAAACACTTCAAAAAGCTGAAATAAGATCAATTAAGGTAAGAAAAGTCTACTAGAGTGTCTTAGGATGTGGATAAGATACTTGGAATGATGATTGTCCCTAGTATGGTCACCAATTTATTTTGGAGAATTTCGTATCTACGGATAAATACTAGTTCCCTAGATAAGTAGCCATATCTAGAACAATCGTTTAAAGCACTTTAGCCTTTTCCTATAATAAATAGATAAGACAAGTAATATGACAAGACCTACTTGTAGTTCCACTTTCCTCTTGTCTCCTCTGTATCGATCCTGTCGCTCGTTCCTGTACTTAACGTTCTTGAGAAGTACCTGTAAACACAAACATAAGAGAAAGAACCGATCAAAGTGAAAGATCTATTGAATACAAGTGAGTGGAATCATATACATTTCACACATATAAGCATCATATGACAATACAAACATATGGGAAAAAGTTTCAAATACTTTATTGAATAGAAGAAGGAATTACAACCATTGTTCCTGATTCAAAGTCATTCCTCCAACTTGCATCCCATCCACATCACATCAAAAGCATGACAAACTTGTAGCATTACAATACTTTATTCAAAGCCAATTCTCATAGCAACATTATCTCCTTATAATTCAACATAATCCATCCACTAATCACTTAGATGGGTGGTCAATTTATAGGGATATGAAGGAGGTTATGTCATAAATGGTGGTATTGAATGGCCTTCCATACTTAGAATTAGTTCCATGGAGGAAGGGATGAGAGGATAGGATGCATCTTAACTCATTCATCATCCATTTTCGATCTCATAGGAGTTTATAATTGAAGGAACCTTCTAGATGACTCCAAAAGATAAGAATATTCCCCAACCCTATGTGAATTTTGCTCAATCTCACCTAGTGTAGGTGAATGAAGGCCTAAGAGCTCTATAGAGCACCCTGGAATGGACTCAACTGCTCTGCAGTGCACCCTTACATGGGCCTACCTACATTGGTCCCTGTAGAGGTCATTTGAGGATGTTTTCAGGTCATGAAACTGTCTAGGAAGGAGGCTTTCGAAAGGGTGACTTGTTTAGGGCATGTAGCAACTAAAATTAGGTTTTGATGAGCCCTAAAACACTAATCTAGATGATGGGAGTGATGTGCTAATTTGATCTATAACAAGGTTCAACTTGGCACAATCATCATGATTAGAGCAACGCAGTGCCACATGACTACAATTGTCAGAATGACTTGAGTGCACTAAGTCTAGCAAAATATTTCAAGAAAAATGCAAGTCCATGACAAGTGATTTCTAGTGAAGTATGCTTGAATCATTGTATGTTATGTCTATGACCAAGTTTTTTTCCACCTTCCACTAACCCTTAACTAACTAACCTTATAACCTTTAACCCGAAACCCATTATTTAAATGCACCTTACCACTAACACATTAATAAAACTCCATTTAAGAAAAAATCTAACAAACTAACCACCTAACCTAGAAACATCCAACCTTGTATTAACCCTTTAACATAGTGCCCCTTAACGAATGGAAAATTTGTTTCCTTTTAACCCACATGGTTTAACAATAAACCTTAACTAATAAATGAAGTTTTTACCAACTAACCCTATAATACCTAGACTCTCAAGCTCAAAACGTTTAGCAAAATAAATCCTCAACCTAAAGACCCCTAGTCCACATGTTTCCCCATAAAAAACACTCCATGAAACACTATCCTCCAACAATGATACAATCCATTCCCCTAAACCCCTCAACCCCTTAATATCTAATCCTTAAATTCCTAACCCAACCATGGTGAATCAGTAATTAATTGGAGTAATCTAAGTGAGGCCCAACACCAAGCCTAACAACTGCGACTATAATGCCAAGAGTATTTACAACAAAATGTAAACTAGATATACCATAAATTTATGACTTAGTAAGAGCTAAGAAGCCATGAGGACGAGGAAGCCTACCCCTTCAACCTTATCACAATGGTTTGAATATGTCCCACCATAGATTTTGAAACTGAGTAGATGGGATAACATCCCATTATGCCAACCACTAGTTCATCTCACAAGGAGACAACCATACTTCTTACTTATCTAAAAAAATCAATGCTTAATAATAAGAAAAAATACCATCATTATAAATCAGGCACAAACCCTAACATCAAAGCAAGACTTAAACAAGAACTCTATCTTATCACCCCTCCCCCCCTGTGGTGAAGTAAGATTATGAGTGCGGACACAAACAATTTATCTAACCTGATAATGGGTCTAGCCACAACTGATACATTATATGGAAGATTTCCTTAGGTTAGAACCAATTAAGAGGGCCTACCTCTTAGTATGCTTATCCCGTTTGATGATGTACTTTCTTACTTGCTTCAACTATCTCTCGCTTCCTTCTTCTAACACCTGAAACAAGTAAACAACAGCAAACAACAGCCATGATAATAGAAAAATTGTAATTCAACCTACTTAAAAACTCAATAAACATTAAGCCATGAACATGTAAGATGACACATCATCTAGGAAATCAATCGATAGTTACATATATATTGAATGAAGAAGAGATTACAATGATTGTCTTGACATTGCCATTATCCTCAGACAAAACCAGGTTCCCACCCACTTCTGCTAGTGTTAGCTCCTGCTGCAGCAGGTATTCATTTTTCCTGATTGGCATATTCAGAGGCCAAATATGTCGTACTTTGCTTGCTGCAATGCTCCATATTTTCTCAAACAGTTTCCAAATGAAGAAGGGTACTTCAAATTCATTCAATTGCCTTCAAATTTTGTAAAGTTATCCCGGTATCGCTATTTTAGTTAAAGGGAGGTCCAAACAGTTTAATCTTGGTCTCCCTAGGTTTAAATTTTCTGTTTTAGAATATAGAGATT
>APFE031573714.1:45837-118848 GCA_000404065.3 Pinus taeda
CCCCCCCCCCCCCCTCTCAGTATTATTTCCAACAATTGGTATCAAAGCAAGTCCTTTGGTAGAAGCTTGACCGCTTGAAGGAGATCCATAGATCAACGGGAAAGAAGCTTAAGAAGAAAGCGTCTAAGAAGAAGAAGACATGTTAGAAGAGCTATGAAAATGGGTGAATTGATTAGGTAATATGTGGAAGAAGCACTTTAGATTCAGAATCACTTCATAATGAAGATGAACAAGCAAGAAATCTATTAGGTATGAATTTGTTATCCTCTGGTGATACATTTATCCATCCATTTGAAGATGATGAAAGTGATAGAAAAACAACTTAATTTTCTCTTACGGGTGAGAAAGAAAGATATCAAATAGAGGCAGAGTTTAAAAGGCTTAGAGACAAAATTAGAGATCAACAAGATCTATTGAACAAAAGGGAATGTGCCTTTAAAGGAGAAGCTACCAAACGAAAAGCTCAACTAGAGGAAGGAAACAAGGTAAGGAAGTTATTCAAGGACAAGGAAGATCAATGTAAAAAGTTGTAGGATGAAGCGACATCATTAAGAAATGAAGTCAATGAAAGGAGCACAACAATCAAGAAACTCAAAGATAGATCCAATTACTATGAAAGTCTTGAAGCTACAATCCTCTTGCTAAAAGAAGATCTTGAAGAATCAAATAAGCAGAATAAAGAACTACTCCAAGATTTTGAAAAGCAAGAAAATGAAGTTCTTGAACTAAGACATTAGTTGGAAGAAGGAAGAAAAGTTAAAGAAAACATGAAGAAGCAATATTATGAAAAAGAAGAGCAAAATTAGGTTGAGGTAAATACTCTAAAATATAACTTAGAAGAAAAGGATAAGCTCTTATGATTTCAAGATAGTACTAAGATCTTGGATGATATTCTTCGTAGTCAAAGGTCTCCTGCTATCAAAACTGGCCTTGGTTTTTATGAATCTGTTGAAGATGAATCTAGCTCACAAGGAGAGGCAAGCAACTCTAATGAGAAATCTAAAATAATCAACAAGGAGATGAGAGGAAAACCCCATCAATAGCCAAGGAAAGAAATTCTTCAAATAAAATCTTTTACTCCTCTGATGAATAATGTTGAATGTTATGTATGTCATAATTTTGGACATGTTGTAGCGAGATGCAGAAGAAAAATGGTTCAAGACCATCATATAGAAAGATCATCACGTTCCAAGTGTTATAGACATATTTGGGCACTGCAACCCCAATCATATATGTCTATAAACCAAGGGCTTCTGAGTCCCTAAAAGTGTTGTTTGGTCAGCTGATTACATCATCTCCCAGAAGTTCTCCATGGAAAACTACTCAGAACTGGTCAAAACTATACCATACAGACTACTTAGTGCTAAGGGTTCGATGCATCTCACCTGCCACATGAAAAAAGTGTGATGTATACTGAAAACCCCTTCCTTATGGTGCGATGGGTGAGAGTAGACAAATGGTAGCGACAATTTGTAAGGTGGATGATCATGGAATCTTCCAAAAACTTCTCTTGTGACACTTGCCTCTCTGAATTCGCCCAGGCATGAGTAAGAGACCATGAATCTTCAAGTGGAACCAAGAACTATCAGATAGAGGACACTAATAAAAATCCTAGAAGCTGACTCACCCCCTGCAAACATCTATATATGGATCCCTCATCCGAGAGATCCAAAGGCTAGAATCTTGTATCTTGTAAGGAAGTGTTGTTTCTTTCTTGGTGGAATTTCATAGTGTTGGGTGATCTAAGCTTTTCATGAGGAGAAGAAGGGCTTTCATGCTGGGAGGATGATTCTGGGTTAGATCAATGGGTTGTAATCCTCTCTTCTACTCTTTCTATAAATAAAGCTATTCAAGTTTTCCTCCACATTCTTGTATGTTTGATGATATATGCATTTGTGTGGTCAATATATATCTGGTCCTATATTTTTTATGATTGTAGATCTTTGTACTTTGAAGGTATTATGCTACTTTAACTTTATAGGTACTCTTTGAAGCAAGGTAAGCAAGGAAGGAGCGGCAAAGATCTGTCAGAGGGGAGAAGGAACAAGCAAGGAACTAAGCGAATGATTGAGATTGGTATTCCTTGCTCCTCTTCTATCTACTTCTCATAAAGTAAAACGAGAGTAACATTAGTTTGTTTGTTTCTAAGATAGCTACCCGCATTAGTGGGACTAGTACCACTGAATGGACACTAGATTTCCCAATAAAAAAATGGAAACTCCACTGGGGAGAGAATAGCTTGTTTGCTTGTTTATCTTTGTTTGCTTTATAAACTACAGATGGAGCCTAAAGTTAAACCAGCTAGCCTTCAAACTGCATTTTCTATGCAAGTGCAAAGTAGATCAACGCTGCTTCAATCCATCTCTGGGTTTTGTTTATAAACTGAACAATTGATTTGCAAACATCCTAATTGCCCTGGTGGTGGCTCAAGTAACCTCATTAGATTAGCCCCTATGATTTGCATTTACTGACTATCATTAGCTCGGCCTAAATCCCTGAACTAAGCTGCAAACTATGACCAAAAACCAAGTTGAAGTCTCATCCCTGGACCATCACACCTTCTCCTCTTGGCAATCTAGATGCATTGCACCTCTCGTGTGCAGTAGGTGAGATGCATCCTTGTTTCCCTGTGTTACAGGTGCAATGATCAGATAAGACTGTTTCTACCTCTAGATTTTGTTCTTTTGTTCACTCTCTTCAGCTTTATTCAGGAGTTTTGCTGTCTGTGATCAATATATCATTGTGGAAACTCCCTTCCTTTGCATTATTCAGCCTCCATTGTACAAAGAACTATGAATTTGTTTATGTATTGTTCGCCATTTACAGTTCTCCTTTACAAAGAAGTAGCTTAGTCGAATTGTCGTCTTTTGATTTGGAAGGGTTGCAAATGTCGTTTTCAGACAAAGAAAAGAATCTCACTATTCTTGATGGTCAATTACACTGTTTCTCTTGTATTTGATTTGGATTAATAGTTTTTCAAGTGTCGAAAGCAGTTTTCAATTCAAAATCGCAAAGTGTCGTCATTGTCTTCCTCTCGTCTTTTGAAGAGAAAATCGTTAGTATTGTCGCTTTGAAAAGATAATTAAATTTTTTACTTAGCATTCTTTTTGTCATCCAAACATTAAGAAAATGGAAAACAAATACATGCATGTGCATTTGCATTTAGACTGCTTGTTGATTTTGATTTAGGACAGTGCATCTAGTGTGTGCTCTATGCTCTATGTTGAAAGAATCCCGCTTCTCTTTCCTTAGTAGCTAGGATTTTCACTGCAAAAAGAAGAATAAAGGATTGTTTATCATCTTAGATTGCATTTTAGGAATTCTATATCTACATCACACGCTGAGCCTTCAAGGCAAACTTCTTAAGAAATATCAAATGTAAAATAAGGTCAATGAACATAAAAAAGCTTTGGAACCTAATGCACAACATTTAGAAGTCTAGGCTAGAGACATATTCTGGCATCGTAAATCCTGGTAACTATCGCTTTCATCGTAGGTTGGGTGATTCCTCCTCTTTGAGATGACAAGTGCCAGTACAGACTTGTGCTCCCACATACCATCGAGTATATATTGGGGGGCCACAATAGGCTATATCCTTTATCTTTAGGAAGTCGTGTCTGCCGCCCTATCAATCACAATGCACTGAACACAACATTCGGGAAGATTGACTGCCATATCATAAAAAGTATTATGTAGTTTTGTGATTGGTTTGGTAATACCTTTATCTAGATTTCTAGAGTAGTCCCTTTCATTCCTTTTTATACTCCTTAAAGGAAAAGGTCTATCTGAGCACTTCTCACTTTAGGCTCATTAAACATTGAAGGCGACTAGAGTCATCTTTAGCTTTTCCTCGACTCTTAAAAATTGAAAAAGAAAGTTGTGTCAAAGCGTCATAAAATTTATTTTAATCGGAATACCATCACTGTTCCCTCGTTGGTCTTAGGTTGAGAAAATGGAGTCCACCAACATAGGATTTCCCCTTGGGGGAAATCCTAGTCATTTCTCCTCTTGGGGAGATGTTGGTGCACCTCATATGGCCACGCTGTCCCTTCCAGGACTGACAACTGGCTTGCCAATATGGCTCTTCTCAACCTCTATCATTCAAGCCACATTGACTCCTGAGCAATCAAATCAGCAACTAGATGATACTAGAGTTACCCCCCAACCTTCTACTTCGTTTGTTTCTCCCTCCCCTCCTTCCTCTTCACTTGGTGAAGCTAGTAAAGCTAAAAACCAAGTAACTAAGAAGAAGAAGAAAGGGAAGGAGAAGAAGAAGAAGGAGCCAAAGGCAAAAAGGGGCAACCATGCATCATCTAGCGAAAATCAACACACTAAACCATTCAAACCTAAATCTGCACGCATCATTTGCAAAGGAGACCACTATCATTGAGATTGTCCTTGCATCCCTTAGATCTTAAGGGACTGGTCTCCTCATTTGCACAATCCGGTGTCGTCAACCTTTGATGATCATGTTGAGAGTACACAGTCAACTAGTGAAAACGAGTCTCTAGGTAGAAAGGAAAATACAAATTTCCTTGTAGGATGTGTGAAGCCGATCATGACATCCACTATTGTCCCTTCCTAGATGAAGCTAAAAGAGTCTTGGATAATCATCCTGCTTCACCGCTACGACTTCCTCCTGGATACAAGAAACTCTTGCCAGGTCCATCACTAGTTGAAAATCTGACTGACACATCTTCGTGGTTGGTCGAAGCATCTATCATTGAAGATAAACCCTCTAAGTCCACGCCAGACCAAAGTCATTGGGTCGAGATGGCAGTCGACCCAGTCTTGTCTTCAGAAGGTCCATCTTCAGATGATACAGTAACCGAAGAGAATGAGAATGACGTTGTTCAAATTCTTTTCATAAAAATAGACTCCGATGAACATGGGGGCAATCTACCCATTCCTTTACCGTAGGAAGGAAATTTGTTAGATTCGTATCTGGTCATTTATTTGGTCCCACCTCCAAGAAACCTAGTCATTTCCTTCAACTAGAATCTACTAGGTAGACCCCATCTACCGTCTATTGTACCATTCCGAATCATTGTACAAACTTACAGAATGGTCATGGTCGGTACTATCATAGATGAAGGGGCTTCTATGAGTATCCTTTCCTCAACTGCTTGGACAATGATTGGTTCGCCATCGCTTATGCCTGAGATGCGAAATCTAACAAGCTTCGACAAAGGAACCAGTCAACCGTTAGGGATCCTTCCAAATTTACCTATAACTTTGAGAGGGAAAACCATTTATCTGAACATAATGGTAGTCCAAGGACCTCTAGATTATAATCTACTCCTTGGGCATGACTACATTTATAGCATGGGAGCCATTGTCTCCTCACTCTTTCGAGTAATGTGTTTTCTGCATGAAGGCAGAGTGGTCCATCTCATAGACCAGGTTTCATTCCCTGGCTCACACATAGCTAACAGTCAAATGCCATCCCTAATTGGTCTTTTCATGCAAGGAATGTCTCATCAATCTCTAGTTCGTCCACCTGAAGAACGCGAGTAATTCAATGGCCATGACTGAAACCCAGGGGGCATGCACCCTGGTCTGCCTTGATGAGAAAAATTTGGGTATAGGGTAGGTTTCTACGAAGGATATATGGCTAGTCTGACACACCCATCCATTTAGGAAAATGGGATTAGACTGGAATAAGATTCCCTTGACAAGGTTAGGTGGTTGGAGCTAGAATCACCTTTGTCGGATGGACTAAGCTGAGGAAGCGTTTATGTCTGCTATGCGGATGGAACTATCTTGTGGATGAAAGAACTTCTATATGGTATCCTGGAAACTCTATTCACTATACCTGGGGGCATGCAAACCTTTTTGTGTGAAAGTGAAAAGCGATGTTTTATTTTCTTAATTTGTAGATTCTCAACCCTTTAAACTCATAGGATTGGTCATTCTTAGCTTACATAAAGAAAGAATTTGGAGCAGAGTTTTGAATGGTGCAAGCTCCTTAAAAATTGAACCTATCGATGAGACATCCTTATTATATGACTAGCATGAGCAGTTTTACGCAAAGTTCAGGCTCGTTAAAAATTAAACCTAAGCAATGAGCATATGTTCCGCCAGAGTTTAAGCTCATTAAAAAATGAACCAGGCTCTGGTAAATAACCATTTTGAATGCATTATCATCAGCTTTTGAGCCTTGGTCATGTTCTTACCATCACCTCCACTCTGTTTTAGCCGATCATATGCCTGCATTTGATTTTTTATCCTTTTGAGGAACAATTGCGATGAGTGATTTTGTTAGTCATCCTTGTAACACTTCCATGATTGGAAAATTACAAACCTTAGATAGAACCAGCTACTACCAGAAAATATCAGTCGTTCCTCAAAAAATGACTCTCCTTTAAGCTCTTTTCATTTGACTTGTAAAATATGAAAATATTGCCGAGAAATTGGCCTCTCCAGCTCATTAAAGCTATTGAAAGTGCTATTCCTCCTCTAGATTTTAATTTTCTGGACCTGAGGGATTATTACACAAAAATATCGAGTGCTTGTCTTGTTCATCTCATTAAAACTATCGAAAATTCATCCCTTTCGTATTATTTTATACTTTTTCGGACTTAAGGGATTATATGACGAAAAAGGATTACTAGAGTTTCCTTTCCATCCCTTTTCAGACTCTCTAAAATTGAAAAAGGACCGAGTTGTCTTTGTCGTTAAGCTCGTTAAAACCAATAGTGAAAAACTTGTCCATAAAGACAAGAACGAGTTTCACTGTCACTAGGCTCATTAAAACATAGCAACGGGTTTTCCCAAATGGCAAATTATAGAACAAGCATATGTTATCCTCCTTAAGCTTGACAAAAATAAAGAGGTACTCGTGAGCAATGATTGGGGAAAAATTTTGAAGAAAACTTGAAGAAACTTTATTGGTAGCAAGTCGCTCTTGCACATGACACTTTCACTCCATCACCATGATTGAGTTGGGTTGGGTTATTCTCTTCACCGATCATATTACCGTTGGTCCTCCGTACCATCAATTTTTGGGGTTAACGCTTCCAATCCATTTCAGTTTCACCGATATGTTCAAGAGAAGTCGCTCAGAGAATTCACCAACCCATCTTATGTCCCATTCATTGCAATACCTTCACCCTTCATTCTTTCATGATCGCCACCCTGAACCATGTATCATCAGATCATTTTCACCTCCGCAAAGTCATTTGCTCCATTCCGTGTTGTAGATGTGGGATTCATTAAGGCCCTCCTATGACATGTCACTTCTTGTCAACGTCAGCTCATTATCCAAGAAGTCGACCTAGGAACAACCCTTTCAGTACTTTGAAGCTTGCATGCCTCAATGGCAAGTTTCTCACTTCCAGCGACAGGTTTACATCAATGGCCTTCGACCAAAAGATTTTTCGTGGTGTTTGACACAGAGTCCCATTTTCAGAACACATGAATTGTATTGTCGTACCTTGATGGCCATCATCATTATTGGTGATTCCTCTCGCGCCTGTTAACAACTTACATCATTGGCTGGTAATTAGACGATGTCTTTCCATGTTCGACTCCAGAACATTTTTCACATGGATTGACTTGTACTTTGGGCAAAGATTGAATGAGTGTGAAGACCCTGGATCTAGTTTCATCCATCCAGGCTGCGATATATTCAGGATAATAAAGACATCAAAGGTACATCATTGTTGCACAGATGATCATCCAAATCAAAGGATGATGGCTTTATAAGAATCATCAGTCTACCACGCAGACGGTTGTCTGTCCTATGTACATAAAAATGAACTTATAATGTTGAGCATGGGAATGCTCGCCTCACCTAGATCATGAAAATATTATGAAGATAATGCATTGTGTTGTATCTTATTACAGGTCACCTTCGAGTTTGAAAAACCTCGGATCCTCATGATAAAGCATTTCACTCGACATCAAAAGATTTAGGACCTCATGTTTTAGGGGGCAACTGTTATAGACATATTTGGGCACTGCAACCCCAATCATATATTTCCATAAACCAAGGGCTTCTGAGTCCCTAAAAGTGTTGTTTAACACCGTAAAGGAACAAGGTCAGCTGATTACATCATCTCCCAGAAGTTCTCCATGGAAACCTACTCAGAACTGGTCAAAACTGGACCATATAGACTGCTCAATGCTAAGGGTGTGATGCATCTCACCTGCCACATGTAAAAAGTGCGATGCATACTGAAAACCCCTTCTGTAGAGTGCGATGGGCGAGAGTAGACAAATGGAAGAGTCAATTTGTAAGGTGGATGATCATGGAATCTTCCAGAAATTTCTCCTGTGACACTTGCCTCTCCGAATTCGCTTAGGGATGAGTAAGAGATCATGAATCTCTAAGTGGAACCAAGAACTATCATAGAGAGGACACTAATCAAAATCCCAGACGCTGAATCACCCCCTGCAAACATCTATATATGGATCCCTCATCCCAAAGATCCAGAGACTAGAATCTTGTATCTTGTAAGGAAGTGTTGTTGGTTTCTTGGTGGAATTTCATAATGTTGGGTGATCTAAGCTTTTCATGAGGTGAAGAAGGGCTTTCATGCTAGGAGGATGACACTAGGTCAGATCAATGGGTTGTAATCCTCTCTTCTACTCTTTCTACCAATAAAGCTATTCAAGTTTTCCTCCATATTCTTGTATGTTTGATGATATATGCATTTGTGTGGTCAATATATATCTGGTCCTATATTGTTTATGACTGTAGATCTCTGTACTTTGAAGGTATTATGCTGCTTTGACTTTACAGATACTCTTTGAAGTGGGGTAAGCAAGGAAGGAGCGGCAAAGATCTGTCAGAGGGGAGAAGGAACAAGCAAGGAACTAAGTGAAAGATTGAGGTTGGTATTCCTTGCTCCGCTTCTATCTACTTCTCAAAAAGAAAAACGAGAGTAACTTTAGTTTGTTTGTTTCTAAGATAGCTACCTGTCTTAGCGGGACTAGCAACTTTGAATGGACACTAAATTTCCCGATAACACTAGGTACTTTAATGGATATTTCTTTGCTCGCAATATGTTTGGTCATAGAGATGTTGATTGCTCTGGAATGAATATGAAACATGTAAGATGTTATGCATGTAACAAGATTGGACATACAACAAAGGAACGTAGGAACAAAGTATGGGCACCATACCAAAAGGAGAAAACACCATCACACTTGAAGATATGGAAGAAGAAGGAAGTACAGTCAGAAAGATGTGGCACAACACAATATACAGACATAACAGATTCAGAGGGAGCTGAAAGTGTAAAACTTCAGTGTCCTAAATCTCATGTGCAAGTTTCATAAAGGGAAGTCACGTATATACACAAGTTAGTTACTGCACAATCGCGTATATGTTAGTTTGAGGAAAAGCAATAGGAACAGGCTAAGGAAAAAGGGTCTGATATGATTCAGTCCATTATTTGCTTTGTTTGATAATGATTACAATCTGCTGATGATGTGTGGAAATGTCTTGACACTTGTAAGATGTTTAAAAAGTGTTTTGATCCTAAATTAATGATGATGATGCCTTGATACTTCTTGCTGATATAGGCATGATCAGATTTGACAGTAAGCAAGATGACACAGGTTCAGGGGGAGCATATGCTTTTAATAATGCATTGTTGTCATTATGATTAATAGTCCTTGGTCATGATGCTTATATATATCTTGCTATGATATGGTTATGAATTGTCCATGACAAAATCTCATATGATTCTTGGGGTTACATAGTTGATGTTCAGATTAGATTTGTGGTTGATTCTCTAATGATGCATATATGGTGCTTACATGGTGATCTTCATAAGGATAAAGAGAAGTACAAATCTTGAATACACATCTTCATTACTTGATGATGAGTCACTCATATGCTGTTGTCGTCATATGCATAAAGATCATATAATACAGTTATGATGTAGGATTCCTATAGTTCTTAGTGCTCATGTGAATGAGGATTGTTGTTGTTGATGATATCAAGAAGTCTTGACAAATGATCTTGAGCTCAAGATACATAGTGTTGGATACATGGATGATTACTCAAAGTTGCATTGTTGGAGACATGATGATGATGAGTTATTACCTATATGATGATAGGTTGATAGTTACATATGTTGATTGATGCAGATGTTCCCAAGTGATGATACTTGGATTATGCAGATCTTGATGTTGATGAGATGGCTATGGTATTTTTCACATATGATATAATGTGAATGATTTTGTATTTCATATGCAAAATTCTATTCAAAAGGATGAAGTTGATGCAGACATACCTTGTATAGGTTGATAACTTATACACTAATGAACATATACAGGTTGCTGGTCTAGATGTTGTTGACAGATGCTTATAGAGCAGATCATACATTGTGTATGATAGTTGTTGATGACTATCATGATCTTATTTAGATGTTTGGTCTCTATTATAAATGTCATGTAAAGGTCATATCAAGACTCATGATGTAATAGTTTGTCTCTATCTATTGTAGTCATTTGATGAATCCCTTTTGGTCATATGATGTGATTTGTAACCCCACTATGCATGGGAAGGATGATGTAATATTTTAGTCATGTGCAAACATTTTGGTATCTGGCGTATCTCCACTTGGTTGGGTGGATGAGTCAATATTAGTATATGCCCACTGGGTTGGGAGATGGATTTATGTATGAGTGTTTGGTGATAGGAAGGTCATTTATGATAAAGTCATGTTCTTCTTGTAGAACATCCTTTTGCAGACCTTGCTTACAGTCAGGGGGAGCATGAACAATACACTTTAGCAGAGCAGAGATTTCAACATGTACTCAGAGGGAGCATGGACAAATTGGTACACCTTGGCATATACAAAGGGGGATCTCATTCAGATATTTCAACATATACTCAAGGCGAGTATGGAAAACGGAATGTTTATCAAGGAAAGAGAATATCTTGGTCTGCCCTTTGCCCTTGATGTCAAAGGGGGAGAGTGATTTCGTCTTGTTGCCATCAAGTCCAAAGGGGGAGATTGTTGGCATCATGATGCATGTGTTGTACTTAATGGCAACCCACTCATAGAAGAACAACTCACTTATATATAACTATATGAATCTAGTATCAAAATCTACAGAAGAGATATTAGATGTAATAGAATACATGGGATGGAGGACAGCTCAAAGGAATCAGTTCAGATGTAATGAACAATGAAAACTCATTAAGATGACAGTTCTCAATATGACAAGTTAGCTTTGCCATCAAGTTCAAAGGGGGAGATTGTTGGCATTATGATACAAGGTTGTCCTTGATGGAAACTCACACAAATGACATATCATAGTGTAGCAGGTCAGTAGCAAAGAATTGATGATCAAACTACAAAGAATGAAGAAAGAAAAGTATATCTGCAGGTTCACTATATACCGAGTCGCGTATATACATAGGTTCACTATATCACAAGTAGGGTATACATGCAGGTTATACACACAGGTTCACTATATAGAAAGGCACATATACACGCAAGATTGCTGATCAAAAGTCGCGTATGCGTATGCACACACTTTAATGCATGGAAAAGCACGTACATGTGGGAAAGCTTATTTTTGGGTCCTTGGTATTTAGACCTATGGTTTTGGACCTTGGTATTGCATCTGAACTGTTGAACCCAAGTATTGGGTCCCTAGTATTGGTTCTAAATGGTTTTGGACCATGGTATTGAGTAGGCCTAAGACTATAAAAGGAGAAGAAGGTCATTAGGCAAAGGTATTCAGAAAATCTTGAATATCTGATGAAGTATGAGATCTAGTATGCAAGTTATGGGTTTATGATACCTTGCTTGATCTGAGCTAAGGAGGAATCTGAGCTGTTGATGGAGAACAAGATCTAAGGATAGATTGAGATCTAATGGCTTGGAATGAATCATCTCTATACGGTTTGATATTGTTAAGTCTAGATCTGTATACTGACGCATGTAATGTTCTGTAAATATTATGATCTAGGTATAACTCAAGTTTGGAATAACTACAAATCATGAATGAATATTTACAGATGTATACGATGGTTGATTATGATAAAAGCGCGTACATCCTTACGTTAGATACATCTAAGCAGCGTATACCATATGAGCTATGATGTTTGAAGTTACAAGTGGTTCTGGTTGTTGATGAGTTCTGATGACTGTTTACTAGTGTCAGTATTATGCATATTCAGTTTGGTTGATTGTGTTTAGCTTCAGTGTTGATGGATGAGATCTAATAATGGATTAGGATCATAATGAATTATATTTATGTGATCTGATGGACCAGATCTAATTGCTAACACACATATTATCCTTGTATATTTAATAATCTGGTTATGTCTAAAGTTAGGAGGTGCAGCAAGTCATAAGTAATTAATGACATGTATGCTAATTCATTTTGGTGAAGTTGTGTATACATGCTGGTTCGGCTCTTCCAAGTAGTGTATGCACTCTGATGCATGATTTTTGATGATACAGTTAGATCTCAATGTTGTTGCAAATTTTTGTGTTCTGATCTATGTTCTGGTGACTACAGGTGTTGACAGGGGTTCAATGATTTAGTATTGGGTGATTCAGAGATTGATGATGCTAGTGTTGATTGATTATGTGCCTCAATGATATTGATGGGTCTAGTATGAAAATTGGATGAAACGTGGCCTTCAGATCATGCTGTTGTGCTTCAGGAGTATCCAGTCTGAAAATTTATGAAAAGTGGTACCTGGAGGAAGAAAGGGAAGGTTGTAGCCTTTTGTAGGTCGCACCTACATACTAGTACATCATCTAGTACAAGAGCTAAGGGGGTGGTAGCTCCCTTCCAGTAACAATTGGAAAACGAGTGAAGGCTGGAGCATTCAGTAGGCTGGCACCTACATACTAGTAAAAGGATCGGCTAGTACAAGAGCTAAGGGGGTTGCAGGTCCCGTCCAGGAGAAGCTGGAGAATGAGAGAAGGTTATAGCCTTCTGCTGGGAGCAGCCTGCATACTAGTATAACACTGCATCAATACATAAATATTGTTAAAAGAAGTTTCTTATTAAAAGAAGATAGAGACAAATTGCAGCAGGTGGTTTTCACCCACATTGGGTTTCCACCTTACATCTCGATGTTCATGTGTGTTGATTTTTTGTGATGATATGTTCTATTTTACTACTCTTATTTACTGTTCATATGGTTGATAATGTTTTGATGCACTCATTAAGGATCAACTAACTGAATCATAAGTTTATTGTATATACGCTTGTTGCATTACACATAGTTGCGTATACACGCGGTTTTTGTTAACTGAAGTAGCGTATATGAATCTTAATATGGAAATGAAAAAGTTATATTGATTTGATAATACCGATTCACCCATCCCCCTCTCAGTATTATTTCCAACAGATACCAACACTAACAGAAGGCTAGGAGAAAAACACTTCCATAATTATAGTCGTGAGTGGTGGGATTCCTTGTTTCCATAATTTCACTTTCAATTTGTCATGCCAACCTGAATGCCTTCTCCAGTGAATGAGGTTCCCAAAGATGAACCTTGTGTTGAATGTTATCCTTTAAATTCCCTATGCAGACATCAACCATTTTCTTCTCTGGAATGTCATTTACCCTTTTATTCAATTTTTGGAAGTCCTCAATGTTCTCTGTCATTGAACCGTTTTGTTTGAGATTTATCAATTGGATAAACAAGGTGTTTCTCTTTGTATCCTCATAATGTGCTATCATTTCCTCCTTGAAAATTGACCATGTGACAAGTGGTTTAAGAGAACCCAGCCCTTTATACCATAAAAATTGATTCGATTCTAAATAATTAGATGCAAGCCATACCTTTTGTAACAGTGGTACACCATGTAGATCAAAATATTTCTCCATCTATAGTATCCAATTTACCGGATCCTTGCCATCAAACTTCCTCATCTCACTTTTTCTTGATTTAGGGGCTTGATCTTGAAATCACTGTAACTCTATACTTTTAGATCTTTAAGTTCTGAAATTTTGGTCTATGATGGCCCTCTGAGTCCCTTTCTAACTCTGCAAGTCTGATCGCAATTGGATTCCTGGAGAAATATCTATTCCCAATCTCTCGTGATGACCTAATTATAGAATAGTTTAGTAGAGTGAACTTGTACGACGCACCATGTGTCATTGTTTCAACTTTAGGTTTTGAAAATTATACCCAAAAAAGATAATCTCTGTCCTCTTTCTGTAACTTCTTACAAAATTTCAATATGATGCTCAGAGAAAACGTTATGACAATTTTCCCAAGGTCACGCATTTAGTATGTAGTTCAGGCATCTGTGAAAACCCTAAATTCCTCATATCATATATCCAAAAATATAGTCAGACAAGATCTGAAATTCGAATCCAATGTTCAGACCGATTATTCTCAAATGGGTTTTTGTTTTGCATTCTGAAACTTCATAGTAGAAACGTTAGAGCAAAAATTCCATAATGACCTATTTTAGATGAAATTATTGAGCTTGCACAAACCCTAACTTCCTCAGATCATATATCCTAAAATATAGCTAGACAATATCTAAAATTTGGATCTATGATTCAGCGATATTTTTTATCAAATGGGTTTTTTTTTAGCTTCTAAAGCATCACAGAAATAGAGTTATAGCGAAAATGTCACAATGACCTGTTTGGAGCAACAAAACCATAGAATCCAAAGCTCTGGTACCAAATGTTATGAAATTAGCTCACAAAAATATAGAAAAGAAAGATCAACGCCTTAGAAATAAGCCTCCTCGAGGGGGCAACCTCCTTTACATTACACAAATGAACAATTCTTAGATGATATAAGTGAAAAGACCTCCGTTCTATATATAGGAGTCTAAGGGGTAATAATATAATCAAAGCCGACATAACAATAATAATGCAAGGGCACAATAATAATAATAGTGGGCTTCTATGGGGCACAATAATAAAAATATGGGGACTACATGGGCACAACAATATAATAAGGGGGTTGTACTAATAACAATAAGGGGTTACACTAGTAGTATAGGGACCTAACATCATTATAGGGGAAAGGAGCCCAAACTGACATCCTCCACTCCATTCGGCCAAACTATTTACCAGACTTCTGTTACGAAGTTTCTAGAGCTGGAATCCTCGGCTCTTTATTTAAAAAAAATCAATAAGAGGACCAGCGCGACTGGAACAAAGCTCATTCACTCCAATCAGCACTAGGGATAGTTTTAATCCCTGTATATCAATGCTAGAAGAACAATGGCCATTAGCACTGGTCTTGTAAACTAGGAAAAACAGAAGATTTGTGGGAAATGGTGCAAAAGGGAATTATTAAGCTCATGAAGAGGGACACAATGGGAGTTTCTTGATGAAGGGAAAGCATGTAGGGTTCACTGTATAGGTCCTATAGGATCAAGAAATGGGGAGTGCAAGGACAGTGACAAAATGTTGTGTAACAGATGCCCCATAAAGCGTGAAGGCCGAACTAGAGTGAGGGATGCAATGCTTTATGAACCAGTGCAGGGAATAGGAGTCTATCATCGAAAAACCTAAAAGCAAGTAGAGATACATATACATAACTAAGAAATATTTCAAATGATACATGAATCATGGTATGGATGCAACCATCCAGAGAATGATCATGTAAATAGATCCAAGCATGGGTGAAACCATTCATTAAAGAGGATCATAACGAAACCAAGGTACGGTCGCAACCATCCAATAATGAGAAGGATAAAATATGATAACTCATGGTATGGTTACATCCATCCATATGAAAGAGACATGTATATCATCATAATCCTGTCACATTACTTTACAACCTGGACTTTTGTGATCTGATTCTAGGATCTTGCGCTCCAACACGACTCGATCAAAGTACAAATTCTAACATGTGAATAGATTTGTTGATGTTGAACATGCTATAAAGTCACTTGTTTAACAGTTAATGATGTAAACGGTTAACAAGTGCGAGATAAACCACCAATAATGACAATGGTTCTCAAGGAACTATCAACACAATTCACAGAATATGAATAGGGGAACTAAAGTCGAACACCCATGAAATCACTCAATCGAAAGCCAATGATGTGAACTTGTCGTCGAGTGTGAAGAACTTGCTATTAGGGCATGCAAGCTCTAAGGTACTGGAAGGGAGTCTCTCGGTCGACTTCCCAAATAATGAGCTGAAGTTGACAAGAAGAAACTATGTTGAAGGAGGGCCATAATGTATCCCACATCATCGACATGAGACAAAGTCACGCAAAATGATTTTTGGATGATACATAGAATCAAAGGTAAGTGTAATTGTAGAAGGAGAACTGTTGAACATATCAGTGACACAGCTGGATGTTTGACAGCTTTTGGATCCATAGGATCAGTGGTCATGATGATGTGGAAGAGATCAAATGGAAGGCAAAAATGAATGTCCCAACCCAGGAAGGTCAATGATACAAAGGAGGATATCCCAACTCGACATGAATCAGAATGTGTCATGTTCAAGAGTGAGTTGCTGACACAACCGATCAGATTTCCAAAATTTCCCCCACCATTTCTAGCAAGTACCCCAATTATTTTTTAATCAAAAGATTGAAGGGGATAGCATATGCTTGCATTGTAAGTTCATCCTTTAGACGAATATAACCTCGTAAGTTTAACGAGCCCTACGAAGGAGAAGCTCATGTTCTTCATGATGATGAATATGATGTCGTTTAATATTTTAACGAGTCCGACAAAGGTGTAACTCAGTATCTTTTTCATGTTTAGAGAGTTTGAAAAAAACACAGAAAAGAAAACTCCACATGGTCACTTTTTGTATAGTTGTGTCTCTCGAGCCCAAAAATGTAGAAAATGATACTTGAGAGAACTGCTTGAAAATTTCAGTCAAGGAGTACCGTTTTTGTAAATAGTGCCTCCTAGCCTAAAAAAGGGGTAAACTTATATTGGCTGCATAACGTTTCACATCTGTTAATGAGTTCGAAATGACAAGGGCTCGTCTATCTTTTTTATTTTAAAGGGTTGGAAAAGAGCTTGAAAGCGAACCCCCCATTTTATTCTCTTTTACAAGTCAAAAGATAAAAATACTCGACAATAATTTCATATGAGTTTTATGAGTCAAGAAAATCATTGAAATGTGGCTCGACATCATTGTTGAACATCCATCACCTGTCACTGCGTAAAAAAGGTAAAGTGAATTATCCAATTCTTGAGGAAAAATAGGTCCAAATATTTACAAAAACCTAATATTTCATGAAAAAATAAATAAGAAGGAGGAAAAGTAAATATTTTTCACCATTTACTATTTTACATTGCTGTGAAAGACTTTTTACTCACTTTTGACCTATTTGTTCTAAAGCAGATTGTGGGAGATATGGGAGTTCATTCGTCAAGTTTCCAGTTACAAGTAAGAGACAAAGCCTTAACCTTCATTTTCATATTATTTATTCCCTTTTTTAACCATTTTTTGGATTTTTTAGGGAGGATTTATTAAATGTTTTTCGCCCTCAGTCTGCGTGACTTTCGGGCACGGAATTGCATCGGCCTTGGGTAATTAACATGACCTATCGTGCCATTTGGGAAACATTTTTTAAAATATGTGCGCAGATGTCGTGAATAGGGGAAAACCTATTTTCCCCATAAAACTACCATTGAAATTTGAATTTTATGGGTCAAAGATGATTATTGACTTAAATCTATGGCTTTTGTAGGAAAGAATCACTAAAGATATACACTGGAAAGAACGGGAGCACGAGGATGTGGACACCCAAGCACTAAATCATCCAAATTGTCTGGAAGCTTTGAGGGCCTATGGGATCCTCAAATTACTTCTCATGCTAGGGATACATGCCCAAGCTGAGTTGCTTCAATACCTGATTAGTATTTGGGACATAAATTAGGAGATATTCATCATTGTTGACCAGGAGCTGGAGTTAGAAACTTCAGACATATATTTAGCACAGGACTATCTCAACGAGAGGAACCAGTCAACTTATATGAGTGATGATCGATTGTGGATAGCATATCCATGTTGCTCACCGATCATTGCCCTAAAGCCCTCAAATCCAATAGTGGCAAGATTGAGATTTCCACTGTTCAGGATCTAACACTGAGAGTGCTACAATTGACTATCAACAGAGTGGTAGGGTACTAGGTAGTGCACAAGACTAACAAGTCAAAATTCATGTATGTCATCGATTGCACTGCACCGACAATCTTCAATTGGGTGGAGGTCATGAAGATCAACATAAAATGCCAACTCACCAAAGCCAAGGTGGGGATACTGAAGCAATTTTGCTTCAGATATCTACTAGTGACCTTTTTCTTGGAAAGGGTGCCACTGGTCTAGTACCAGTTGACTGAGGTAGATCCTACTATGCCACACGACCCGCAGATGGCCCTTTGCAGTCATTTGATGCCCATGATCACTGATGGCCAGCACATGTCATACAAATCTACATTATTTTCATGGTTATGCTAATAGGAGATGGTCGTGGAGGATTGGCTGTATAGTGGCACCGACTTCCGTGGAGATTTGGACATGTCGCTACCAAATGGAGACTTTGATGATGAAGGTAAAAAATAATATTTTTTTTTTAATTGTTTTGATATATATGTGTTTATAACATTTCTCTTTGTTAATGCAGGCATTGGAACAGAGCGACTTGCTAGGATGTCACCAATAGCCAGGCATGTTGACTGCCTGATTCATGTTGTTGCTCCTTATTAGGAGGGGAGTGACAAAGAGGAGGAGATCACGAGGAACATTGAGGGGCTGACTTGTGGTATCCTAGAGTATGCTCGAGTGGGAGACATTCCTTGCTAGTACCAGAGACACGCCGTGGGAGTATCGGATTGGATCCACTGATTGCTGACTCATTTTGCATGAGTTGTGTCATGCTACCACGATCACCATGCTGATTAGTTCTTAGGTCCAAAAATTACATTTTTTTGAGCCCTACGAGTGACTGATGTTATTTTGGACACACATATTATTTTTTTGGAATTTTGATGTATCAAACATTATCACACACACACACACACCACACACACACCACACACACACACACACACACACAGATATATATATATATATATATATATTATATATATATATATATATATATATAATATATATATATATGCTGTATTTTATTTCTTACTATGGTACAAATGATTTGTTTTATCTTTTCATATGTTTCGTCAATGTCTATCCAACACATAATTAGCTAATGCATCTTTCAATGTATTCATGCGTCTAGGAATATGATGATACATAATATAATCAAAATTCCTTTCTCGTAGATGAATACAGAGATAAATTATCAATATTTGATGATTTCTAATAGAATATTTCCCGTTGAGTTGAAGGACGACAAGCTGTGAATCCAGGTTGACAACCAACTCTCTAATTTCAAGAGAAATGGCTTCTCACAATAGTTCGATGATCACACTGCATTCAACAATGCTATTAGTTGTGTGACCTAAATAGATACCTTCAAGATCAATCAACTCATCGTTAGGGTCATAAATAGACCATGCCACAGATGATATGTTCTAGGTACTATGCAAGCACCATCAGCAAAACTGATGGGGGGTGTCATAGACATCTGCAAAGCAAGGAAAACATAGTAAACAGGAAAGTTGTTTGAAAACTAACTGAACAAACCACACTACACAAAAATGAATGACACATTAATGTACACTAGTAACCATGCAAGATGACCTAAGCATAGTACTTCTTGAGGTAAAGTCCATTTCGGGGCTTGTCCAAAGGATTGCCTTCATAATCAATAAGCTCATAGGCCCCTTTTTGCAAAAGATGTTTCACAATGTAGGGGCCATGCCACATGGTTCCGAAATTTCTTGCCGCTAGCTTATCATTAGCTTGGTCATACAGTAAAACCAAATCACCCTCAGAGAACACATGAGGGGAGACTGACTGATCAAAATGGGACTTGACCCATTTCTTTTGTGCTTCAATAACTAAAGCAGTTAGACAACGAGTCTCATCAAGTCGTTCTAAATATAATAGGTTCTCTTCCTGAAGTGATGTTTCAGGGAGAATTTTGATAGCTAGCTTGAGTGAAGGAATCTCGCATCCAATCGACAATGTTGCTTCCAGATCGTAGACTAGTTGGAATAGTGTGAAACTAGTTGCATCTTTGGTCGAGGTTTAGTAAGCCCATAGAGCTGAAAAGAGCAGGAGATGTCAATTTGACTAGTGCATTCCAATAGTATGCTGAAGCATTGTAACCAAAAACTTGTTCACTGTCTCAACTTGGCCATTGGGTTGAGGGTAATACGGTGTTGAGCCATTGTGGTGCAAACACAATGTGGATGTCATCTCAGCCATCATGTAATCTATGAAATGGGAGCCATGGTCTATGACAGTTGCTTGAGGTACGCCAAAGCTGGAAAAACATGATTGAAAAGGAATTGAGTTGTCGTTTTATCGTCTATAGAGTATGTAGGCATTACTTCGGCTCATTTGGTGAAATAATCCACAACAACAATGATATAACCATGCCCCCCAGCCGAAGGAGGGTTACATGTCATATAGTTGATACACCATTTGGAAAAGGGACCAATGGTAATGATGGGTTGTAGGTGAGTGGGTGGGACACGCATCTTGGATTAGTAAATTTGGCATTCGTGGCACTTGCGAATAGTAAGGATGTAGTCCTTAAAAATGGATGGCTAGAAATAACCAACACAAAGGATTTTCTGAGTGGTAGCATAGCTAGACATACGACCACCACATGCCCTGGAGTGGTATTCATTGAGAACTCTTTCAGCCTCCTCGAGAGTAAGGCATCGATGAATAATTGAATCGACACCAACACGGTATAAAGTATTGCTAAGAATATGGTAGGGATGAGAGTGATTCTCAATCCTTCAATGATCATCCTTAGTCAACACGGACTGGAACATGGACATCTAGAGATACATGATGATATCATCGTGCCATGGATTGAGGGTGTTGATAAGGAAGAGAGTCTCATACAGGAGCTGTTCATCTACACCAGTAGGGAGAGACTTAGAAGGAATGGAACAAATCAACTTGGTTGAAACTAACAACTTCTTAGATTTGGTAATATTAAATACGAAATAAAATTCTTTAAGGATGACAATCCATTTTGAATACTTGTCCCCTAGCAACTGATGAGTTAGGATATATGTCATGGGGTTGCATTCAGAAATCACAGTAGTCGTGCGTAAGAGGATGTAGTGCCGAGAGCATTGAATAGATTGGATGACAGCCAAAGCCAACTTCTCAACATTGGTATAACACATTTTAGTTTTGAGGATATTACAACTAAGGTGGTAGATAACATGTTCATTTCCTTCGTCGCCGTTTTGGACCAAGACCATAACAATGGTTCTAGGGGCTGTAACTAGGTAATGGAAGTAATCTCGATAATAATCTAGGGGATGCAACAAAGGATCATTTATGAGGACAACCTTTAGATCATCGTAGGATTTTTGGGCAACCTCATCCCATGCAAAGGGCATTCCTTGTTTGAGGAACCGAGTAAATCCTATAGCTAGCCCAACATAATTGTGTATAAAATGACAGAGAAAATTTTTCCTTTCCTTGCAAGCTATGGAGTTCATGCAATGAATATGGAGGGGGTAAATGTATAATGGCCTTGACTTTAAGCGGATCAAGGTGAATACCATCCTTAGAAATGATAAATCTAAGGAGTCATCTGGATTCTAGGAAGAAAGCACATTTATGCGGGTTTAACTGAATGTTGTTGTGTCTGCAGTGAAGAAAAATCTACTGAAGATGGTCATGGTGATCTTTCCATTTACGAGAATGAGCGGTAAGGTCATCTAAGTAAGGCTGGACAATGTTTCGAATATCATGAAACGCATAGGGAATATCCCACTGAAATGTAGGCCCAACATTTTTGAGGCCGAAAGGGAACTTGTTTTACACGAACATACCCCATGGATAGATAAAAGCGGTCTTTTCTTGATCAGCTAGTGCAATGTTAATCTGGTTGTAAGCAGAAAAACCGTCCATAAAGGAAAAAATTCCCTCCTAGCACATTCATCAATGATCTGATCAATGAAGGGAGTAGAGTAGTCATCCTTAGCACATGCAAGCTTGACATCACGATAATCAATGTAATCCTGGATCGTGCCTTTTTTTTCTGTCACCAAGACAATATTTGACACCCAATCTATAAGAGGGATGGGATAGATGAACCCAGCTTTGATAATTTTTTCAACTTCACCCTCATTAGTGGTAACCTTCGTAGGGTGCACTGGGTAGAGCCATTGTCAAATGGGGTTCACGTGAGGATAAGTGGGTATTTTGTGGAAAATAATGTTAGGACCAATTCTAGGCATTTCTTCGTAGGACCACCCAAACACATCACAGAATTCTTGAAATGAATGAGTATAGGCCTTGACCTCATCCAGAGAACAAGTTACCCCAATATTGACATGTCTAATGTTACCAAGCTTCATAGAAATATCAATCAGCATCGTTTGGGTAATATTACCTAAATTTCCTTCCAACCATACTTCATGAGTCATGAACGGTGGTGGAAGAGGGAGGGAAGGAAATAGAGAACAAAATACTTTGAAATTAGTAGACGTGACTGCCTTGCGAGGTAGGAAAAAGGAACGATGATGAGTATCGGTCAAAGGTGGTTGCTCAAGAGACATTACTTGCATGATACCTTCATCAGCAAGGAAGATCTCAGCTAACGGATCAAGCGATTCCAAGGTGCCAAGCCACAGGGATTGATAACACATATCGAGAGAGGTCATCGAAATAGAAGAATCAGAGGATGCATAACTTGAGGCCGAAACAATTTCCACATAATTGATTTTGGCAGGAGTAAGCGGCATAACATCGCCCCATGTATCAACAAGATCTAGTCAAGGTGTGACCCAAGGGTTAGATTTGACCGAGACCATGTTGAAAGAGGCAACATGAGGAGGTGGGAGTGGAAAAATTCCCATTAAGGAAGAATCTTTGAAAAGACCTGCCCCCACACTCTCATAGGGAACACTAGTGTTCTTGTCGTACGGAACATTTCCATCTAAGGAGGAAGAGGCAAAGAAGGAGAGCTGGTCGATAGTGACAATCTTTCCTTGACGTGGAAAATGAATCACATATAATAGGGAGGAGGTTCTAATATGCGTAGCGTGGGTCCATCTCTAGTCGAGTAGAATATTGTAATTGAGATTAGAGTTAACAATCTCTACCTTGACTTATACCATCTTTCCCTCCATAGTAATGGCAAGGTTAGGTAACACACTGAAGGGTCGCGGATTGTGCCCATTGAAAGCTTCCAAAGTGTATAGGGATTGGTTCAAAGCAGGAGAACCAATGGCCTTCCAGAATGCAATTGACATGATGCAGGTGGAAACACCATCATCGATAACAGTCCTATGGATGGTCTTCTCATTGACGATTACCTGAATGAGAATGACAATCTAATGAGGGAGACATGGAACATGGTTCTATAGATCAAAACATATCAAACTGGAATGGGATCAATACCCCTGATAGATGACAACAAAGATTTCCGCTATGATGGGTAGCTTTGGAGCACCTTGAGAGCCAACATAGCTGACGGCACCTGAGCCAAATCTTCAACAATATTATAGTGCTATGCGCCTTGGGCATTGGGATTATATGAGGATTTTCGTAGCATGCCTCTAGTGGGTGGTCGTATGGTGGAATTAAGGTTAGGGCACTTGATATGAAGAGGGCTAGAACTCAGGGTAGAAGAAGAAGCAGTGGCTTCTTTCTCTTTCCCAGCTATCAGAGTAGGAGTTCAGTAATATTTTGATCTAGTATCGACATTAATAGGCATACCCATGATGAACACTTGTGATATAGAGGAAGAAGTTGATTAAGGTTGGTCTACCATTTGGGTCTACTGAGATGGAAATGGCTCTTTGAATATAGTTGGGGTCCCTTTGAGGAAATGACAAACTTTAGATCATCGGGGAAAATCCTTGGTATAGTGATCCTCCTTGAAAATGAGGCAGGGATACTTAGGTTTCTATTGTGGAGCTTCATGAGAAGATGATTTGGGAGGACCTTGTTTTGGGGCATTAGCTTTACCCTTGCCTTTGCCTTTCTTCTTACCTTTCGAGGATTTTTCCACTATGGTAGACTGGACAACGTGGACCTCTGACGTTTTACCAGGGCCAGGTGGATTGTGGGAAGAACTATTGGGAACAACGTTCGAGACTAACTTATATTTGGAAGAAGATTTAGTAGGGGTCTAGGATACTGAACCAATAAATCCATCGATAGGAGGTGAAGCCTATGACATTGATGCTGTGGGATTGGATGATGATCGTGGAGCATCAGGTAATAACTCATGCAAAGTGTGAGATTGGGAGTAAACTAGATCTAAGTACTCGGCACAATAAATGGCTTGTTCTTCAGTAACACACCCGCCCATAGCTATATCACGATCAATTGGGGCCATGAATGATTTAGTGAACCATTTGGTGAGCAACTGATCAACAATCTTGAATTTGATCAGGCGATGTCTATGTCTCCATTCATGGATGTGATCGGAGACATGTGTTGCAGTATCTTGCTTAAGCGATGTGAGAAAATAGGTGTCAGTTTCATAGAAAACCGACAGTTGGAAATGCATCAGGATATCCATGGCTAAAGAGTTAAAGTCATGGTAAGTGCTTCGAGGAGCTCGATGTACCACTTGGCTGCAACACCTGTGAGGGTTCAATGGAAAAGACAAAGACAAATGGACTCATCAACATAAGAGTTCGAAGAGCACCAGAGGTGATAGGTCATCACGTGGGCTTGAGGATCTTCTTTTTCTTTCCCATCGAATTTTGGACAATCGCTTGGTATCTTGGACGACACCAAAGGCCAGTATGGTGAATGAAGAATTGGATCATTCGTAAGGCTAGACACATTAGGAAATTCTAGTGTGGCCAAGAATGGAAATTGAGTATTAAAAGGCATTGGAGGTCGATAAGCGGGTCCAAGGAGAACACCCATCCCTGCTAGTAAGGATTTTGGCCCCACAGTGGAGGATTTTGGCCATATGGCATTTGATGTTACCCCCATTGTGGGTTACCTTGACCATAGGGAGGATTTTGACCAAGAATACCTTGAAACTGTCTAGTCATAGGTTGCTGATAAGCAACGTATGGGTTAAGAGGTTGTTGAACCTGTTGACCTTGGACATATGGTTATTGCACTTTTTTGGGTAGCAGAGGTCCAACATAACAATTTTGGGTCTGAAAGCCTAGAAGTTAGGATAAAAATATTGTCAAAATTCGAAATATGCAGAGCGCGAAATTTAAAAGGTCGAGTCAAAGGGTTTTTCGCCCAAGAAATAATATAGAATAGTAGGGATTAAGTCGACCTACCCATGGTCCGCGGACCATGGGAATGTATAAATAGAGCAGGGCTCTAAAGGTAGAAGGCAATTTTTGAAGAGAATGTATTGTGGTGCTATGGGTCTGTGAAAGTTATATGCACATCTTAAGTCTGAGTTGAGGGTATTGGGGGATAGATAGAGGCTCTGCAACTATGTGCACAGAGGCTTGGTAGAGTCACCAACTGTGTGTGTGGAGCCCTACAACTAAGTACGTAGGGTAGATGTAGATGTATCAGTGATAAAGTGGAAATAAAGATAAGTTGATTTTGAAACATTGTGTTAATCTGAGCTATTGCAGATCTGGTTAATTTATGATTGGTATTTCTATTGATTCTTTATGTGCATGCTGATGTTTTGGGTTAATACAAATCTGTATCTCTGTTAAATGCGCACACTCATTATCTTGATTAAATGTTTTCTTAAAGACCATCACAAGTAGATCTGATCTATAGAGGAAATAGTATTGAGAAATAGCCCAACTATGGATCTGCGTGGAAGCAGAGAAGCGCGAGGCTGCGAAACGGTGCATGAAACCTCCAGACCACATCTAGACATCCCAAGGGTGCGGAAACTTGGTTCTAGCACCCTCCCCTGCTACCATGGGTGAGACCTCAATTCGCGCCCTGCGGGCTATTGTCGAAAGGGCCAGTAGCTACAGGATTTGTTTGGCTAAATAACTCTTTTGAACCTGGGTCAGGCCCATATAAGCCAATAAATGGTTTCATTATTGGGACCGAGATCTACCTAAGGGGTGTCTAATGTCGAACGCAGGGACTCTATAGAGAAGGAATTGAAGGATCGAAGGGACCAGGAGCAGTAGTAGTTCAAAGTACATTGACAACGCTGATAATGATGAGCACGATCTAGCTACCGGTATTCAAAGGAGTAGGAAGCGAAGATCCAAAACAATTTTGGTTCATGTTAACATCAGTATGGAATGCAAATAGAATTAAAAATGATAATATTAGAAAGGCTAACTTAGTTAGCGTGCTGTAGGACTAAGCACTGACACGGTACATAAAGTACTCAAGCAATCACCCAACTACGGGGACAACATAAATCTAGACCAAACTAAAGAAATAATTTACTTGGCCGAAGTTAGAAACACAATCGATCATAGAGTTCAAGGAGATCGTGATGATACCTGGTGAAACCTCATGGGATTTGGATCAAAGACTGAAAAGTACCATCTATGAAGCAAACATGACAGTAACGCATGCATAGCACTACGCTTGGTTTATGGCATCATTAACACCACATCTGAGGATGACTTTGTCACAACAGAAGATCTCAACCCAGGCTGAAGCATTGGAGATAGCGATGAGGTTGCACGAAACTCCGTTACAAGACCCAGGGTTGCAAGTTCAGCAAATCCAAGCATAGATACAAAACTTGTGTTTGGAAATGAACAAGTTAAAATAGGAATAGGCACCTCACCTAGAAGTTCAGGAGGAAGTATGGTGTATAAAGTGCAGGATCCAGCGGCATGATAAAGATCACTGCTCAGTCTTGGCGAATTATGTGGCAACAGTGGGACCAACACCATTGTGACCAGAGGAACATGCAGGGCCAAGAATAGAAACCCCACTCTAGTGCACAATCTGTCAGGTGGGAGGAAAGCGTAACACAGATAACTATCATCTACTGCCAAAATTCAACCAGGCCCCCCAATAGCTATTTTGCAACTTTTGCATATCAGTGGGCCATAAGGAAAGAGACTATTGTAGCTATCAATTATTAATGGATCAGTCACCTGCCTACAGAATGTAGACCGAGGCGTGATGCCAGGATCTATCCATGGCGATCGCGCGCGGTGAGTTCTAGGGACGTGGATGAGGACTGGGCAAAATGAGGCCAAGAAGGGGTTGTAGGTATCTAATCTGTTACAACTGCGGAGGAGCAGGACATTACGCTCGGGATTGTACCAACCCAACTAGAATATCATGCACTTACTGTGAGCAATTTGATCATAAGCTGATAGATTTCCCCACACTGATAGCATAGATTCATGAAAAAAGGGCAGCGTAATCTATGAGGACCCAGAACATGCATATGATGAGCTCTGAACCCCACGATGAAGACCCCCAGGTAAACATGGTACTAATAAGTGGCATGGCCATAGGAGAGGATAAAGGGAACTTAAGTAAGGAATATGCAGGGGTTGGAAGGGAGACATATCTAGAAGCTAGGGAGAGCTTTGCAAAGGTCTCTACCCAAGGTAGCATGGATCAACCTGAGCAGGACAGGGATCTCTCGATGCTAGCTACCTTTTTAGAGACATGCATAAAATTGATGTGTGACAATAGGGTAGTTAGAGGCTTGCAAGAATTAATAAATAGGTGCACGGGGATGCGAGAACCTAGCGTGGTCCACAAACTAGGAAAACACGCAACACGGACAGGGCGAGAGATGCGATTAACGACACAAATTGGTGACTATCAAATGGATCAGATCATTTTGGATTTGGGCTTGGATGCAAACGTACTGCCTAAGAAAACTTAGGAGCACATGCGTAGGCCTAAATTACAATGGTCTCCTATTCAATTATGGATGGTGAACCAATAGAAGATCCTGCCCATGGGAAGGTTGCAAGGAATTACGGTAGATATGGAAGGCATGAGCACCAGAACAGACTTTGTAGTAATTGAAAGCGTGAATGAAGGTACGCCTTATCTTGCGTTATTAGGAATAGACAGGGCCATATACATGAATGGGGTTATTAATTTAAAGAAGTGGACAATGATATTTGAAACGAAGTCACTCCATTTAGTTGTTCCGCTAGATCTGATTGAAGGACCGTGCTACATTGAACCCATGCACAACAAAGAAACTGACAACGAATTAGATTGTATCTACAAAAGTTTTGCACAAAGTCAAGAATGGGTTAAGAAAATAAAGGATAGAAGAATATCAAGGGGCCATGTAGAGTCCTACATCACCGATTCAGATGAAGAAGATGAGCGGTGGCATAACAGGTTGAACGGAGTAACCATGCTACATTGCAATATGGTGACTAAATCTCTATACTGCGTTAGGGTCCAGGATCGCAAACTGCCGTTGTATGATGGGTTGACAATAATATATGAATTCCTGACCAAATTTGAAATTGCGATACCATAGCACCAATGGTTTGATGCATTGAGATGGGTGTTGCATGCGATACCTACATGATGGTGGGGCACACATGGAGGGACTTTCGAATATTGGCGTGGCTGCAGGTGCATGATGGAGATAATATTTGGGAAGCTAGAACTACGAATAACAGAGAAATATGATGGACGTAATGGCCCACGCATGCACCTTACTAGACGGATCAAAGCCTATAGAGAGGAACCTCAACCAAAATGGGTGCACTTATTTTATCACACCCTGGACGTCATTCCCAGAAATTGATATACTGAAGCAGAGGTCTGAAACGACACAAGTGAGTGGGATATCTTGCGCGAAGGGTTTTTTTCGACATTCCTATATGAAGATCAATGGATGGATACTATGGATGACGCATTAAACTGGTGAAGGCTACCATTTTCAAAATGCCACTGGAACCAGAAGAAACCATGCAACCCGACTGGTCGCGACAGCTGAGCCAGGCCCTCGAATGTTACAATGCCCAGGTAGAAGATGATGAGGATGACCCATGCAACATCAATATTCTGGAATCAGAGGGGAGCCGTGAGGTGCGCAGACCTGAAATTGAAGATCAATATATCATAGCGTTGTCGAAAACGAAACAAGTAAATATCAGAACAGAAGAAGAGCCGAAGTATGCAACACTTGGGGACTATTTGGATGATGCAACAGTGGAAAAGGTTGTCAAGTTGCTTCGATAATATCGAGATTTATTCCCAACAAAAATCACTGAGCTAAAAGGGATCTTAGGAGACCTGGGAATGATGAAGATAACGTTGAAGCCAGACGCGAAGCCAGTTAAGAAGCGACCCTATCGATTGAATCCAAAATACAAATTAAAGGTTCGCGAAGAACTGGACAAGATGCTGGTAGTAGGAATTATTGAACTAGTCGAGGAGTTTGACTGGGTAAGTCCTACGGTTGTGCAAGAGAAGAAACATAAGGGTGAGATTCACATCTGCGTGGTTCTCAGGAAGCTCAATGATGCCTATGTTAATGATTTGTTTCCAACACCCTTTACAGATGAGGTACTGGAAAATGTGGGTGGGCAGGAAGCCTACTCCTTCATGGACGGGTTCTCAAGATACCACCAGATCAAGATCGCGCCAGAAGATAGGAGTAAAACAATGTTCACCACTGAATGGGGTTGTTTTTTAGTATATGGTGATGCCCTTTGGACTAAAGAATGCACTGACGATATTCTCACGCATTGTGGTAGCGACATTCACGGAATTTATACACAACTTCTTAGAGGTCTATCATAATTACTGGACTATTTTAGGACTGGTTAAAAAACACATAGCGAGCTTACAGTTAATGCTAGATACTTGCTGATGACAACAAATTGTGCTAAACCTAAAAAAGTGTACTTTCCTTGTCCCCTTCGGGAACCTGCTTGGCCATGTGGTTTGTAAGTAAGTCCTGATGGTGGATCCAACAAAGATCGTTGTCATACTCAATTTGCAAGTGCCGTGAAGTGTCAAACAACTACGCACCACACTGGGACACACGAGCTCCTATCAAAAGTTCATCAAAAGCTACGCCTAGATCACAATTCCAATGGAATAGTTGCTAAAGAAGGATGCTACTTATTTCTAGAATGAAGAATGCAACAAAAGTCTGGAAATGCTTAAGGAAAAGATGGCATCCACCCCTATATTGGTCTTTTCGAAATGGGACATCTAATTTCATGTGCATGTAAATGCATCATGTATCGTGTTGGGCACGATACTCACTCAAGAAGGAACGGGGGGAATAGATCACCCTATTGCGCTCGCAAGTCGCCGGTTGTTAAAAGCTGAGAAGAATTACTCCGCTACTAAGTGAGAGGGATTGGCAATGGTATACGTGCTTCAAAAATATTGCCACTATCTTCTTGGCGGACACTTCAAGATGTATATTGATCACTTTGTGCTAAAATACCTAGTGAATAAGCCTGTGTTGGGGGGGAAAATTTGTAGGTGGTTGTTGTTATTCCAAGAATATGACTTTGAGGTTGTCGTAAAGTCGGGACATCCAAACGCAGGTCCGGATCACCTGTCCCAAATTGAGACCAATGAAGAACCCACAAATTTAGAGGAAGGACTTCTGGATGCACAACTATACGCAGTGCGCGTTGCGGATGGCCACTTTGAGGATATAATCCATTTCTTAACTACAGGAACCACACCGCAGGGATATTCAGGTCAGCAGAAGAAGGAATTGGTGATATGGGTAGCAGGCTTTACCGTGATTGCAAGGCATCTCTACAAAATGGGCAACAATGAAATCTTACACAGAAATGTGCCTAAATTCAAGTGTGGACAAATGTTGGCAAAAGCACATGGCGGGGTGGTGGGAGGACATTTTGTAGGTCGTGCTACTGCACAGAAGATTCTTTGCATAGGACTATGGTGGCCAACTCTACATCAGGACTTGAAAGTGTACTATCGGGCTTGCAACGTCTGTTAACGGACCGAGAAACCATCACAGAGAGATGAAAAGCCGTTCAAGCTACATATGACAGTACAAATATTCGAGAAGTGGGCACTGGACTTCGTAGGACCCACCGCGCCATGAGGGAAGATATGCATGCACTATATCATCACAGTGACAAAATATTTGAATCGATGGGTAGAGGCACAGTCAGTTAAGGACTGCACGGCTGTGAAGTTTTTGTTCAAGAACGTACTGACCAGGTTTAGATGTCTCAAAATTCTTATGAGAGATTGGGGAACACATTTTCTGAATGAAATGATGAGCACACTCATTGAGGAATTCTAGATATATCACCAACAAAGTACACCATACCACCCACAAGCGAATGGGACTGTTGAAGCATTCAACAAAATCTTGGAAACTGCGTTGACCAAGGTCTGTAATGCGCAGTGAAATTACTGGGACTTGCACATCCCTACTGTGCTATGGGCATACTGAACCACATGCAAGAAGTTGATGGGCTAGACACCTTTTTGGTTAGTTTATGGCAAGGAGGCCATTATGGCTATGGAATACATTGTGCCTAGTCTGCAGATAGTGGCAATAACAAGTATGGAAGACCGCTGGGCTTTGGAGGAATGGCTTGCGCAGCTAGAGGAACTGTAGGAGGAATGGTTTTTGGTTGGAGTCCATCAGCAAGGATAGAAACAGCAAGAGAAAGTGTGGCATGATCACCATATTAAGGTGCGCACCTTCAAGGAGAATGATCTAGTATTACTATATGACAGTAAGTTCGAGAAATTCCTGGCAAACTCCGAATGCATTGGTTGGGATCCTATGTTGTCAAAGAGGTTACCGATGGGGGCACGGTTCAGCTTGCCAAACTCAATGGAGACCCCTTCCCATGAAGAGTGAATGGTAGTCGCCTGAAGCTCTACACGGGTGGGCTGACCACCTGACTAATTGTCCGAGGGACAGTCTCACTGCTCCAGCCAGTTGAAAGAGAGTGTGAGATGATAAATTAGTCTAGGGGAAAGAGGTATGATTGCCAGGATATGTGTAGATGTAGCCAATCACAAAGTTCGCGATTGCATGGAAAGGAGTGCGCTGATGCGTTGCTAAGAGGAGAGGTGGCCATTGTTGTCACTATTCATGACAAGATGTCTGCATTATGGCAAAAGCAAGCAGATGGTAGGAAACTAAGAGAAGGAGTATGAGATAGATATGGAACGAGCTGCCACAAGTTTAACACGAGGATGCAAGAATAGGAAGAAGCCATTAAATTTGAAATTTGAAATGCTTATAAATCATAGAGGGGCATCCACCGGGGGACCTACACTTATGGAAAACACAAGCAGGTTACTGATATGGAACTTTTCATTATCTTTGCACAAGGAGTAAACCCACGTAAATTTCAACATCAATAGTAGGGGATGTACCAGAAAATGGGAGCCACGTAGTAGAATTGGTCCATATGCTACTGCCTCGCCTAGGGGTAGGCCAATGAACTACAACAGAAAAGAGAAAGGATGGAAAGATGGAGACCACGTGTAGAAATCTAGTTAATAAGTCGTCTCTCATGTACGTTGAGGATTGGGATCTCACGGATAGTAGCAAGGGTCTTGCAAAATTGCAACACGATCTGCAACAAACAGTGCGAAAAGCAAATACGAAGGTAGGAATTGGCTATGGTGGTACTAGGAGGTCCCGTATGCCTCCCCCCCGCTCGAGCTAAAATCCTATGAGGGGTTGTTCTGTGTTAACTGAGTAGAGAAGAATGAGCATTATCGATCGTGAGAATTTGTAGAAACAACAAAGTAGGAGCTAGATGAAGCGTTGTAGGCAACAACGAAGAAGTAGCAGGATGACAAGTGTCACTCAAAGGGAGGTGAACCACGAAGTGCAGGTAGTGTGTCTCATAGACGAGTGACTCGAGACGAGTCAGGATGATTGTGTTGGGGGATTGTTGGGTAGCGGAGGTCCCGCGTAACGGTTTTGGGTCTGAAAGGCTAGAAGTTAGGATAAAAATATTGTAAAACTCCAAAATATGCGGAGCATGAAATGTAAAAGGTTGAGTCAAAGGGTTGTCCCCCCAAGAAATAATATAGAATAGTAGGGAGTAAGTTGGCCTACCCATGGCCTGCGAACCATGGGAATGTATAAATAGAGCGGGGCTCTAAAGGTAGAAGGCAATTTTTGAAGAGAATGTATTATAGTGCTATGGGTCTGTGAAAGTTATATGCACATCTGTAAGTCCGAGTCGAGGGTATTGGGGGCTAGATAGAGGCTCTGCAGTTGTGTGTGCAGAGGCCTGGTAGAGTTCGTAGCTGTGTGCGTGGACCCTTGCAGCTGAGTGCACAGGGTAGATCTGGATGTATCGGTGATAAAGTGGAAATAAAGATAAGTTGATTTTGAAACATTGTGTTAATATGAGCTATTGCAGATCTAGTTAATTTATGATTGGTATTTCTATTGATTATTTATGTGCATGCTTATGTTCTGGGTTAATGCAAATTTGTATCTTTGTTAAACACGTGCATTGGTTATCTTGATTAACTTTTTTCTTAAAGACCATCACAAGTAGATCTAATCTATAAAGGAAATAGTATTGAGGAATAGCCCAGCCACGGATCTACGCGAAAGTAGAGCAGTGCGAGGTTGCGGAATGGTGCATGAAACCTCCAAACCACATCTAGACATCCCAAGGGTGAGGAAACCTGGTTCCAACACCCTCCCCTGCTACCTCGGGTGAGAGCTCAGTCCACGCCCCGCAGTCTATTGCCGAAAGGGCCAATAGCTGCGAGATTTGTTTCGCTAAATATCTCTTTTGAACCTAGGTTAGGCTGATATTAGCCAACACACCTATTGTCCCTGAACATACGTGTGGTGAACTTGTTGTCCCTGAATAAGAGGATTTGGACCTGGTGTCCTCGAGCGTAAGGATGATACACTTGTTGCCCTTGGACATAGGGATTATGTACCTGTTGTCTTTGACCAAAAGGATTTTGTACCTGTTGACCTAGGGCATTAGGGTTTTGTACCTGCTTCCCTTGGCCAAAATGATTCTGGACCTATTGACCTAGGATATTAGGATTTTGGGCCTCCTGCTATAGGACTTGACCCTGGCCTTGCCCTTGCAAGGGTTGACCTTGTTGATATGTATACAAGGGTTGTTGGTGATTAGGTTGGTTTTGATGGTCCAAGGGTTGGCCTTGCGGCTGCAAAATTTGTCCCTAGGGCTGTAGAGGTTGGCCCTATGAGGACATGGGCTGGGAGTTTTATGGAGCATACCGCATCTACTACTACATGGTTTGCTACAATTTTTGCAAGGGTTGACTTTGTGATTGTTATCGTTGACCTTGTTGCAGGATCATTTGCCCTTCTTGTTGCATGGATGTCCCTTGCTACAACAAAGGTTGCCCTTATGGTAGCAAAGGTTGTCCTTGTTGGTGTAGAGGTTGTCCTTGCTATTGCAAGGGTACTTAAACAATGTGTGGAAAATTTCTGAACTAAATATGGCCATAGCCAGCCTAGAGAGTGGACAAGCGAAGTTGAATGTACTGCCTAGACTGAAGGGTGTAAGGCTCATTCACCATGCCTTGAGAACCATATGGAACGTAAGGATTTTGGTATCGGACTTGGGCCTCATAAGGATGCTTATATTGGACATTTCTGGACCCAGACAGACCAATGGGATTTTGAACCTGTTGGTACTAGACATTGCTCGATCGAGAAGGATTAGTAGGGTTTTCAATAATGCTAGAAGAAGGTTGGTTCATACCAAGCATGTGAGCCTATGAGCCACTCACATTAGTGGCACCTAACACCATAGCAACATTTAGGTTCTGCTCCCAAGGCAGTGCCACAGATTGGCCACTAACTAGAGGGATGGAGGAACTGATAGAGACATTCCTCGAGACTGTTGGTTGAGCCGGACGGGTGACTAGGATGGATGATACAAGAGGGTTCAGAATGGTGGGTTGCACCAGGACTGAGGTAACAACCTGTTGTTAGGTTGAGTTTGCAATGAATGGACTTGAAGTTGGCATGGCACCTAACGCCCAAACAAGGTTATGTTAAAGTGATGAGGCACTAGGTGTACCAGAAACCAAATCTTCCAAAGACACATAATTATGTGGCACACTGATGGGAATGCTCCATGTGTACGGGAAACCTTCAGGAGGAAAAGTATGTTCTTCCTTCTCAATAGTGTGTGGAGTAGAAGCTTTTGACTCCTTTGGAGAGGTGACAAGAGCATCACCTTAGGGTTCCATATTCAGGAATAAATGATGACGAACAACCGAAGAAGTACAAGGGGATAATTCCAAAGGAACACTCGGTTGATCGTATGGACTATATGGAAGTGGCGGTGATATCACAACAAGGTAAAACAAAGGATTCGAAGGATAGATAACTGGTATGAGCTGAACGCTCAAGAGTTTGAACGGGATTGTCCCAAGATTACAAGCCAAGAACAACAGGTGATCCAACATCTGAAGTAGGCGGAGGATGAGATGACAAGGGTTGAATGCTCAGAACAATTCCAAGTTCAACACCTTGGTCCTCGAGCAACTTTGGTAATTCAGGAAATGGCTCCATAGGCAATCTTTCAGGGAAAGGATAGGAAGAGGAACTTGGTGAACCAGATGGTTTAGCCATGATGATATTGCCTTAGTTAATATAAGAGAGAGAGATAAACTTCAAGTATTTAAAATGTTATTTAAGGGAAACTTCTGATTTGGTCTAGAAAGTACTAACAAGATGTTATCAGATCATGGGAAATCAACTTATTAAGATGCATAAATAGACTGGTGCTCTTTCATTTTTTAAGAGTCGAGAAAGAAACAAATATGAATCTATCACTTTCGATTAGAAATAAGCTCAAAAGGAAAAGCGCTCAAATGATATTTTAAGTTTAATGAGTCAACACGATCAACTGACTGCTGGATGAACTAGGTAAAAAGGATTACCAAGCAACTATGAACTGTAGAATACCTCTTGGCAAACTGAGAAGTACGAGCAGGCAATCTCCCCGAATGTTATGTTTGGTGTATCATGTTTGCAAGGTGGCCGACTCAACTTCCTATGGATAAAGGATTGCAACCTAGAGGGGTCTCCCATTATATATTCGACAGTATAGGGAGCACAAATCTATACTAGCATTGTCTAATGCCGAAGCTGATGATAGCTACTAGGTTTAAAGACGCCGGAACATGTCTCTAGCTTAGATCTTCTAGATATGATTGTTAGATTTCAAATGCGCCTTAGGTTAATTGAGTTCATTTTAAATTTTATCTTGAGTTATGTCTCAGTTTTCAGGCCTTAGTGATGTGACTCGAAAAGTCTTAAATGTAACTAAATGAGACAAGACCCTTTCAATTCAATGAATTTTCCTCACTAGAGAAGGTAGAAAACACACAATCAAATGCAAAAAACCAAGCAACTAAAAGAAAATTTATTTTTAACTGCTTCACTTTTTGAGGAAAATAAACTAATGAAAAATGCATTCCAATTCCTAATTTCTCGACAAGTACATTTCTAGCAGTCCTTTCAAAAGCAAAAGATGTCTTTTCCTTTTCAAATGAAAATGCAATCCTAGCCTTTAATGATGCTGATTACCATAGCATACTGATGCAACAAACTAGAATTTCATACTTATTCATGAAATGACGAAATGAATTTTTCACATACAACACTTCAATGAATTTTTTTTTAAAGCATTCTTCAAGCAAATGAAAACACAAAAAGAGAGACTTGTTTAGACTAATGAAATACTGACTTTACTAAAAACAAGAAAAGAAATGTGATCCATGCTGGAAAAGAAATGTTTAGACAAGAAAACAAAAACTTTTCAAACTTGTATAATGGAGGCCAAAGCCGTAACAGGACTACAAATGAAATGCAAGGAGTAAGTACACCAACAAATTGACTTACTGAGTTCACAATCAACTGAATGGATGACGATCTAGATGACCTAGTGCCAATAACCACCCAATGACCCAAGAAATCAAACAGAAAGCTCACAAACCAACAAGAAAACAAAACCAAATGAAAAGAAGCTTTCTAGTCAGGGAGAAAATGGTCTAAAATGCTTATGGGGTCGAAATCATGAGAGAAAAACACACTGGCCAAGATTGGTGACAAACCCTAATCTTCACTTATAAGCATCGACGTGACTGCCTAACTAACAACCAACACCATAGGAAGGTTGGAACGATTTATTTTCATCATATCATGCTAATCAGCGCAACTATTAGTGGATTAGTCGTGTCGAGTGAGGGAGCCAAGACAAAAAAAAAAAAAATTTAAAGCTGGGACTAGATCTACAACTATGAATTTCAAACTTAGACTAGTAAGAAAAGGAAAAGAAACATAACCAAAGGGAAAACGTGTAATTAGAAAAGTTCACACAAAATTATGAAATATAAAACAAGACAAATAGAAGGATTGGTTCCGCAGTGGAGTCGCGAATTTGTGGTGAAGTAAAATTATGAGTGCGGACAGAAATAATTCCTCTAGCCTAATAATGGGTCTAGCCACAACTGATATATTCTATGTAATATTTCCTTAGGTTAGAACCAAATAATAGGCCTACCTCTTAGTACTCTTATCCCGTTTGATGATGTCCTTGCTTGTTCGCTCGAGCTATCTCTCATTTCCTTCTTCAAACACCTGAAACAAGTACACAACAACAAATAACAACCATGATAATAAACAAATTGTATTTCAACCTACTTAACCAGTCAAGAAACATTAAGCCATGAACATGTAAGATGACACCTCATGTAGGAAATCAATCGATAATTGCATATATATTGAATCAAGAAGAGATTACAACCGTTGTCTTGATGTTGCCGTTCTCCTCCGACAAAACTAGGTTCCCACCCACTTCTATTAGGATTCCATGATGGCCTCAACAATAATAGTTTTAGTTCTCTTCCCTTTATAATTCACACTAAACCAAATTCACACTTCTCCCTCACACAACTAGAGAGCTATAACCATGAATAGCTTGATGTTTACTCCAAACTTAATTAGCACTAGCACACCAACATTAACACTAGCTTATGCTTGGGAAAAAGTGAGGTTTATATAGCATGAATGGATGGGAGATGGATCCTCTTCTCATGGGAGAAGGTCTTATCTCATGAGGTAGTTCCATCATTATAGGGGAAAGGATCCCAAACTGACATCCTCGACCCCATCCAGCCAAACCATTTACCAGATTTCCGTTGTGAAGCTTCTAGAGCTGGAAGCTTCGACTCTTTATTTAAAAAACTTTCTAGAAGAGGAATAATGCAACTGGAACAAAGCTCAATCACTTCGATCGATGTTAGGGATAGTTTTAATCCCTGAATATTGGCACAAGGAGGACAAGGGCCATTAGCGCCAGTCTTGTAAATTGGGAAAAAAAGAAGATTTGTGGGAAATGGTGCAAAAGGGAATTGTTTTGCTCATGAAGAGGGACACAATGGGGTTTTTTTCATGAAGGGAAAGCACGTAGGATTCACTGTAGAGGTCCTCCAGGATCAAGGAATGGGTAGTATAGGGAAAATGACAAATTTTTGTGTAACACCCTCCCAAAAGGAAAGCCACACAAATTTTAAATATCAACCAACGACCCAAAAATACAAGCAAGAACCCCACAAAATTTCACATAAAAAAGTTGCACGAAACATGAGGAGCCATGAGGAGAAAAACCACCACCAAATCCCCAACCTTGACATTTCACCCATCAAGAAATATAGGATGGATATTTCTTGGTTTTGTGATCCAAATCATTGTAGTTTCATTTTGAATGATTCGTTGACTTGAAATTTTTTTGTCCCATTTTTAGTTTATTTTCAATAGTTCTTGGGTATTTTTTTTTCTTTTTACTTTCTTATTATGTGCATTGTCTTAGTTATATTGAATTTAAAGCATTTTCTATCCATTCTCAATGGATTTTGGCAGCGCATGCTTTGGTTTTCTTTCCCATTGTCACATAGGTAACAAAAAAAAGTTGGAACCTCCCTCCTTTTTATTTCAAAATTTTGTAAATGGCATTTAAATTTGATTAACTCATTTGATTTGAAATTTTATCAATGCATAAACTTAGACTAACTAGAAAAATGAGACTTGGATGAAAATATGACAATATGAGTGCCATGTGGTTGCCACCATGTCCTTCTTGTAAAATCTATGTGTTGGAAAAAATGGAAAGTGTTGAAAATATGACAATTTGAGTGCCCTAGAGTCGACGCCATTCCCTTTTAGTAAATTCCAAGACATCTTAACTTTTTTTGTTTTTGTTTTTGTTTTTTTCTCTTTTTTGTTTTGTTTTTTGTTTTGTTTGTTTATTTGTTTGTTTGTTTGTTGTTGTTGTTGTTGTTGTTTTAATCTGTTGATGCCATTTCTCATAAATTTAGTCACAACAAGTCACAAATAAAGGCTGAAAGTTGAAAGACACCAAAAAAAACAGAGTAAAACATAAAAAAGAAACACTGGGAAGTTTTTTGAACCTATACAAATGCAATCATTTTTTTAACATGGTTATGCTTTAAGCTCTACAAGACACTTCCATTTGACTATTTTTCGAAGCACTCTGCCGAACATCCCAATAGATTTTCCTTTTTCAATATATCGTTGTGACAAATGTTGTGGTTCTTATCACTATGTTCCTTTAAGATAGTTGTAAAAAACTTTTGGTTTTAGGTTGAGAGAACATATACAAAAGTGTTGAAATGAAGTAGTATATACCTTGATTTTATTTTCTTATAAATGAAACTTGTTATTGTAATAATATAATCTATTATTTCTGATGAGGATCGAGTGGTTTACAAATGCAGAAGGAGAATGCTTGCCCCTAAATCAACTCTGACATGGCTTAAATATTAAAATTGTGACCTTGTTGGCAATTGAAAACATTCCAACTAGAAGAGTAGTATTATCATTAATTTACCCACGTCCCCAAGGTTGAAGTCCCCTTTACTGTATAATGTGATGGTGTTTAAAGAAATATAAATTCCTTCTAAATGCTGGTTCAATATAAGCTGAATTCGCTATATAAAAAGAAATATATGTTGTCTCGCAAAATGTTGTGAAAGATAGTGTTCATTTATTTTATTTTATTTTATTTGACAAATTTTTGTAACATGTATTTTTTGTTGCCTTTAATGTTCATTTTTCATTCAAAAATCACTTGAAAATATCTTTTAAAAGATAAGGCAATAGGGAGATGTAATAAGTTGCATATTGGAATCAAAACACAAAAGAAACAAGTGTAAAAGAATTGGCCCATGTGATCAAGTTAAATCGTATTATAAATGGTTTATGGAGCCATAACCAAGATCTCTCTCTCTCTCTCTCTCTCTCTCTCTCTCTCTCTCTCTATATATTATATATACTATATATATATATATATTTTAGCGGTGCATTAAATCGCAATCGAAAAATGCAGCGAGCAGTTATATTATTACCACAGGAATCACTGATCACCGATTGTGATTGAGGTGTATCTTTAAAACTGTGCAAAAGCTTTGGAAAGGTGGAAAAATGTATGGGTACCGCATTTTATATTGTATTTCTATTATAAGGATTTATAATAGAAATATACGCCGAACAGTTATAAATAGACTAACCTATAGTTATATATATATATATATATATTATATTTATATATATATATTATATATTTAATTATATATATATTATATATAATTATATTTAAAAGCCCCGAGGAAGTTTGCGATTATCGCATAACACTTTATATATGTGTATATGGCTATGCCGATTGCGATTTGCGATTGCGGGCCAGACCCAAAAACATATTTATCGTGTTTTATAAAGTTTGGAGGGTCAGTAAAGCGCCTTATGTATATGTGTTGGCTAATAGTGTCAATTACGATTTGCGATTGGGATTCCGAACTCGATATTATATATACCATGTTTTATATTTCTAGTAGGTCCGCTAATCATAGTTTGTTAAGGTTTTGGGATAATACCCCAATTGAAAGTGTTGATTGTAATTGTGATGGGTTTTCGGACCCGATGAATTATTAGATATAGATCTATGTATGATCAAGCCTGTAAAGGTATTAAGGCATATTTAAATGGTGAATGGGCAGATCCAATAGTTTATGCAATGGATTTAATTCATTTTAAGTTTTGCAATTACCAAAGGTTTGCATTAAATCCGCTGAATAAAGGGAAAATTAGTGTTGAAGCCGAATCCGAAGAAAAGGTGATTGGTAAAGTTATTTGGTGTACTCGCCAATCAAATCATTCCTACCATATATAGATGGACCTATCTCAAAGCTTTTGGCGTAGTTTATATATTTGATGAGTCTTAATATCGTATATATAATAAAGTTGAATAATTTCAAAGAGAGAATAGTTTTATAATTTTTATAAAGAAATTTATTAGTTGTTCCAAGAAATCAGTTCCAAAACTGATTTGAAAGAAGAGATAAAAGCCCGAAAATGGAATTGTAAGGGGTTGGTGGTTCGAATTTTGGAGAACTCGGAGACTGGGCCACTGTATTCTTGGTATCATCGTTGATTAATGAAAGAATCAGAAGCTTCCATGAGTTGTTGGGTATGATTTTGTAATCTTCTCTATCTGTGCCATCTTATGTTTTCTTCTTTCAAGTATAGTAATGAAGTTGCAGGTCTTTATTTTCTTATGTAGATAAATTTAAAATTCCTTAAAAGAGCACTACTATACTTGAAGTTTCCAACTTCCTTTCTAATTTATAGATAATAGTTTCTATGAAAGACCAACATGTTATCTTTAACTTCTCCAAGGGTCACAAATAGTAGTTTCTGTGCTAAGAAGTATATTGTCTATGATTCAGTTCTCATTTTCATAATTCTTCTAAGTTACAGATAGTAGTTTCTATGAAAAACCAACATATTATCTTTAACTTCTCCTTCAAGCTTTCTTCACTCATCATTTATATCTAGCAACAAATGGCAAGCTGAAATGTTCTGGTCATACACGTATTAAGGGTTAAAGACCAAGTTTTCCAGGTCCTTCATTTGAGAACACAACAAACAATAAGTGACAATAAATAATATTTATTAATGTCTGAAGCAAAATTTCTCCACAGCCAGGAAATTGGTTTCTTAAGGTACAACACAACTGATGGAATTTTTCCCATTAGTCAAGGAGTAGCTCTAACTAGGAATTAATGTTGTGATGTCTATAGATGGCCTTCCTTCAGGAGCATTGAAGAATCTTTGTAGCAATACATAGGAGTTTTGGCTAACAACAATAGGAGAAGGAGGTGTGGATATCCTAGTAAAACTACTAACAAATGAGCATTATATTTCTCAAGAAAATGCATGTTTTCTCCTTACTATTATGATGTTTGAAGAATAGTTTGTATTCTGTGAGGTTTTGTAGATGGATCTACTAAACAATTTCTTAAGATTTCTTAACCTGGATATGAAATCTCAATTTGAATAGAGGTTGTTGGTGTGCTCAAACCTCTTTTTTAAAGTTGAAGGTTGCAAGACGTGATATTCTAAATGCTAATGATATTTCAAGTTTTATAAATGCAACAAATGATTTTTCAAAAGAGTTGATCCAAGGAGAATTTACACAAGAATTTCAAGAAGATGCAATGTGTTCTTTGGCTAACATATCAGGTGGACTACCTGTATTTATTTCAAGTCTTGGTGAAAGTCTTTAGCCTTGCACATTAGATTCTTAGATTGATGATACAATTGGAGCATTAGCTTCATCCCTTAGGCTTGTTCAGGGGAGTGAAAAAACTCAAATGTAGTAAATCCAATATTTACTAAACAAGTATTTACTAACAAATTAAATGTTCAATCACCTTTTCTTGTTCAAGAACATACAATAGAACTATTACTAGCTTGTATAATAATAGGCATTTAAGTAGCAAGCTCCAAAATGTAGAAACAAAGTGTTTTCTTGTGGGATTAATCACAGTGGCTAGAGATGTAGTTCACAAGGAGCTCATAAGGTCTCATAAAACAATGTGCAAAAATGAAAGTAATTCTTTGAGTGAAATGATAGGTATAGGATTCGAACTCACTACATTTCGTACATTCTTATAATTACAGATCACCTTAAGACTGAATATGCATGAAGTAGATAGGATTAATAAGGAATGGATCGAAATAATAGAAAAAAGTAAATGAAGGGTTAGAGGAATAGAAATATGGTGAGTAGTATCTAGGAGTGGAGGTGTAACGTCTTCATCCTCATCCTCATAGCTATATTGACAAAGTAGGAAAATAGGGAGAAGACATTTTTGGATAAATCCAATGTACCAAAGTTGGTGCAGGAAGTTGAATAAAAATGGAAAAGATGGGGCCTTAGAAGAAACAATTATCACTAATTTAGATTCTTATAGTTGCTAATGGCTACTTATTTTGAGGGATGCTTTCTGCAACAAAATTTTGGACATTACAAATGAAATCCCTTGCAAGGATGTGGCTTGAGAATGGCTTGAGGGATTTAAAGCCATCATTGTTTTCCAAGAGACTTTCGATGGTGGATTGTTAATAAAAGAAATGAAATAGGTTTATTTTAATTAAAGGTGGAGGTATTGGACCTAGTCTTTGAGTCTAGAAACAAGGAAAATAAACTCAACACTGCCTTGGTCCAACCATTAATCTCAACATGGAAAAAGTCAATATTGATTTTTTTTCCAAAACTACTTCCATGATCCTTCCAAAAGATGTCGTGAAACCTGGAATCCCTATAGGAAATGATTATGGTTGGGTGGCTAAAATTTTTCCAAACAATATAAAAGAAGTGTCAATCACTAGTTTAGCTATAGGAATGAAAATAACTATTCTTAGTAATCATCACACTACCAAAAATGTACACTGATTTTGTAATTCAGTGATGGGTAAACAAATGATCAAATTTGGAGTGTTGTGCAATAGTAGTTGCTCTCAATTACTTTAACAATTTCAAAAATATTAATGACTAGGTTATCTAATAATGACATATTCTTCTGAGCTGCTTTAAATCCCACTATCATCTTTACTGGTTTTTTTGCGATATCCTTGCCTTGGAATCTATAGTACTTCAACCTATACATAACTAAGATGAAGTGTTCACTAAACCACAAAAATATGCATAAATGGGTTATGTATGTCATTTCTTATAAATAAGAATAGGAAGGAATAATATCCATGTGATCATTTTAATTTGCAAAGGGAGTGGGATAATGCCCCAGTATTCAAAATATTATATGTTGTGGTCTAGATAGTTCATCTATAACACTATCTAAATAAGATTGAGAACATTAACCATTGACTTGTTGTTCAGTGTTATCTTGTACTTATATCACAACAAAATTTTCAACATAATGAAGTAAAAAGTATTTGCAGGGTTTAGGGTACTTGTGTAACTCATGTATTTGTATTGTATCTATCTAATATATATCATGAGTTTTTAGTGGATCAATAATAATGTTACATTCATTGGTCAACATAAAGATAGTTAAATTGTTCTAGGTTATAGGTATTTCTTAAAATCCTACTATTTACATTTACTAGACATTCATCTAAGGCATTGTCATGGCTTCATGATTGAGTCCTTACACATATATGGGGATAATATATTCCCACAAAGAAACAAGGGAATTCATTGCTAAGGTGGGAGTGGTGGTGGAGCCCATTTTTGGTGGTGATCTAGTGTAACGTATCACCAGGGCACTAAATTTTATGGTAATGGGACTAAATAAACATGATTTATGTGATGATATTTTCTCTTAATGCTACATGTCATGCATGTAGCTCTATACAGAGTCCATGAAATAGAGGATGTTTTTGGGCTTTGTGAGTGTAGTATGGAGGTTGCTCTCGTTTCTTTGTAGAAAGATTTAATACCTAACATATAGTTTTCATTCACAATTTTCTTTTGCTAAAAGTGGTGGAGAAGATTTACCTATTGCATATTTGGTTTGTTATGGTGATGATGAATATGCATATGCAAGATGAATATATGTTCTTCTCTTGAAATTTAATGCCCAAAGGAACCTGTCATCAAGCAAGACTCGCACATACATTTCTTTTAATATCCTTGATTTCCCATTTAGATAATGAAACTTGCAACTTACATTCTGAATGCTCACTTTGCTACATCCTATACTAGAATTTTGGTATTTAATATTCCCCATGGCTCTTCCAAAAGGGGACTCCTTGAGAAAAGTAAGGGATTGATTATTTTGAGAAATATGAATACGTGCAAAAGTGGAAAAATGATATTTTCTTTACTTTATCATAAGGACTCATAGGTTCCAAAGAGGTTAAATTTTGTTCAACATAATTCCCTTTGATAGTTTCTGTGCATTTTTACAAGAATAATCTTCTAGGAAATAACACATCCTACATTGAGTTTATTGTGATTTTGTGTCTTAATTCATTTTAAGTTCTGCAATTACCAAATGTTTGCATTAATTATGTTGAATGAAGGGAAAATTAGTGTTGAAGCCAAATCTGAAGAATAGATGATTGGTCAGGTTATTTTGTGTTCTCGCCAATCAGATCATTCCGACAGATATATATATATATATATATATATATATATTTATTATATATGGACCCATTTCAAAGCTTTTGGCACAGTTTATATATTTTTTGAGTCTTAATATAGTATACATAATGAAGTTGAATAATTTCAAAAAGAAAATAGTTTTATAACTCCTATAAAGCAATTTATTAGTCGTTCCAAGAAATTAGTTCCAAAACTGATTTGATAGAAGACATAAAAGCCCAAAAAGGGAATTGTAAAGGGTTGGTAGTTTGAATTTTGGAGAACCCGGAGACTATGCCATCGTATTCCTGATATCATCATTGATTAATGAAAGAATCAGAAGTTTCCATGAGTTGCTGGGTATGATTTAGTAATCTTCTCTGTCATGTGTCATGTTATGTTTTCTTCTTTCAAGTATAGTAATGAAGTTGCAGTTCTTTATTTGCTTATGTAGATAAAGTTAAAATTACTTAAAAGAGAGCTCCTATACTTGAAGTTTCCAACTTCCTTTCTAAGTTATAGATAATAGTTTCTGTGAAAGACCAGCATGTTATATTTAACTTCTCCAAGGGTCACCGATAGTAGTTTCTGTGTTAAGAAGCATATTTTCTATGATTTAGTTCTCATTTTCATAATTCTTTTAAGTTACAGATGGTAGTTTCTGTGAAAAACCAACATATTATCTTTAACTTCTCCTTCAAGCTTTATTCACTCATCATTTATATCTAGCAACAAATGGCATTCTGAAATGTTTTGGTCATACATGTATTAAGGGTTAAAGACCAAGTTTTTGAGGTCTTTAATTTGAGAACAAAACAAATAATAAGTGACAATAAATAATATTTATTAATGTCTTAAGCACAATTTCTCTACAACCAGGAAATTGGTTTCTTAAGGTACAACACAACTAATGGAATTTTTCCCATTGGTCAAGGAGTAGCTCTGACTAGGAATTAAGGTTGCGATGTCTATGGATGGCCTTCCTTCCGGAGCATTGAAGAATCTTCGTAGCAATCCATAGGGGGTTTGGCTAACAATAATAGAAGAAGGAGGTGTGGATATCCTAGTAAAACTACTAACAAATGAGCACTATATTTCTCAAGAAAATGCATGTTTTCTCCTTATTATTATGATGTTTGTAGAATAGTTTGTTTTCTCTAAGGTTTTGTAGATGTAGCTGCTAAACAATTTCTTAAGATTTCTTAACCTAGAATCTCAATTTGAATAGAGGTTGTTGGTGTGCTCAAAACTCTTTTTCAGAGTTGAAGGATGCAAGACATGATATTCTAAATGCTAATGATATTTCAAGTTTTATAAGTGAAACAAATGATTTTTCAAAAGAGTTGATCCAAGGAGAATTTACACAAGAATTTCAAGAAAATGCAATGTGTTCTTTGGCTAACATATCAGGTGGAATATTTTTATTAATTTCAAGTCTTGGTGAAAGTCTTTAGCCTTGCACCTTAGATTCTTAGATTGATGATACAATTGGAGCATTAGCTTCATCCCTTATGGTTGTTGAGGGGAGTGAAAAAAGCTCAAGTGTAGTAAATCCAACATTTACTGAACAAGTATTTACTAATAAATTCAATGCTCAATCACCTTTTCTTGTTCAAGAACATACAATAGAACTGTTACTAGATTGTATAACAATAGGCACTTAAGTAGCAAGCTCCAAAATGTAGAAACAAACTGTTTTCTTGTGGGATTAATCACAGTGATTAGAGATGGGGTTCACAAGGAGCTCATAAGGTCTCATAAAATGATGTGCAAAAATGCAAGTAATTCTTTGAGTGAAATGATAGGTATAGGATTGGAACTCACTGCATTTCGTACATTCTTATAATTATAGGTCACCTTAAGACTTAATATGCATGAAGCATATAGGATTAATAAGGAACGGATCGAAATAATAGAAAAAATTAAATTAAGGATTTGAGGAATAGAAATATGGTGAGTAGCATCTAGGAATGGAGGTGCAATCATCTTCATCCTCATCCTCATAGCTATATTGACAAAGTAGGAAAATAGGGAGAAAGCAATTTTGGATAGATCGAATGTACCAAAGTTGGTGCAGGAAGTTGAATAAAAAATGGAAAAGATGGGGCCTTAGAAGAAACAATTATCACTAATTTGGATTCATATAGTTGCTAATGCCTACTTATTTTGAGGGATGCTTGCTGCAACAAAATTTTAGGAATTACAAGAGAAATCCCTTGCAAGGATGTGGCTTAGAGAATGGCTCGAGGGATTTAAATCCATTATTTTTTTCCAAGAGACTTTCAATGGTGGATTGTTAATAAAAGAAAATAAAAAGGTTTATTTTAATTAAAGGTGGAATTATTGGACCTAGTCTTTGAGTCTAGAAACAAGGAAAATAAACTCAACACTGCCTTGGTCCGACCATTAATCTCAATGTTGAAAAAGTCAATATTGATTTTTTTTCCAGAAATACTTCCATGAGCCTTCCAAAAGATGTTGTGAAACCTGGAATCCCTATAGGACATGATTATGGTTGGGTGGCTAAATTTTTCCAAATAATATAAAAGAAGAGTCAATCACTAGTTTAGCTATAGGAATGAAAATAACCATTTTTAGTAATCATCACACTGCAAAAAATGTACACTGATTTTGTAATTCACTGATGGGTAGACCACTGATCGAATTTGGAGTGTTTTGCAATAGTAGTTGCTCTCAATTACTTATAACAACTTCAAAAATATTGATGACTAGGTTATCTAATAATGACATATTCTTCTGAGTTACTTTAAATCCCACTATCATCTTTATTGGTTTTGTTGTGATATCCATGCCTTGGAATCTTCAGTACCTCAACCTAGACATAAATAAGATGAAGTGCTCACTAAACCACAAAAATATGCATAAATGGGTTATGTATGTAATTTCTTGTAAATAATAATAGGAAGGAATAATATCCATGTGATCATTTTAATTTGCAAAGGTGGTGGGATAATTCTCTAGTATTCAAAATATTATATGTTGTGGTCTACACAGCTCATCTATAAAACTATCTAAACAAGATTGAGAACATTAACCATTAAGTTGTTGTTTAGTGTTATCTTGTACTTATCTCACGGTAAAATTTTCAACATAATGAAGAAAAAAGTATTTGCAGGGTTTAGGGTACTTGTATAACTCATGTATATGTATTGTATCTAGCTAGCATATATCATGAGTTTTCAATCGACCAATAATAATGTTACATTGATTAGTCAACATAAAGATAGTCAAATTGTTCTAAGTTATAGGTATTTCTTAAAATCCTACTATTTACATTTACTAGACATTCATCTAAGGCATTATCATGGCTTCATGATTGAGTCCTTACACATACATGGGGATAATATATTCCCACAAAGAAACAAGGGGATTCATTACTAAGGTGGGAGTGGTGGTGGAACCCGTTTTTGGTGGTGATCTAGTGTAACGTATCACTAGGGTACTAAAATTTATGGTAATAGGACTAAATAAACACGACTGATGTGATGATATTTTCCCTCATGCTACATACTATGCATGTAGCTCTATACGGAGTCCATGAAATAGAGGATGTTTTTGGGCTTTATGAGTGTAGTATGGAGGTTGTTCTCGTTGCTTTGTAGAAAGATTTAATCCCAAACATATAGTTTTCATTCACAATTTTCTTTTGCTAAAAGTGGTGGAGAAGATTTACCTATTGCATATTTGGTTTATTATGGTGATGACGAATATGCTTATGCAAGATGAATATATGTTCTTCTCTTGAAATTTAATGCCCAAAGGAACCTGTCATCAACCAATACTCACACACACATTTCATTTATTATCCTTGATTTCCCATTTAGATAATGAAACTTATTACTTACATTATGAATACTCACTTTGCTACATCCTATACTAGAATTTTGGTATTTAATATTCCCCGTGGCTCTTCCAAAAGGGGATTCCCTGAGAAAAGTAAGGGATTGATTACTTTGAGAAATATGAATACGTGAAAAAGTGGAAAAAAAATTATATTTTCTTTACATTATCACAAGGACTCATAGGTTCCAAATAGGTTAAGTTTTATTTAGCATAATTCCCTTTGATAGTTTATGTGCATTTTTACAAGAATAATCTTCTAGGAAATAACTCATCCTACATTAAGTTTAGATTTAATAATGAAAGATTGATGTCTGACCTCCAACCATGTTTTGTGCAAGTAATAAGATCACCATTCAATATTGAATCTACTCCTTTATTACCATTTCACCATCCATAATATTGCATAACTTTTTAATCATGGATATTAATTCCCTTCTAATCATTGAAGAGTAGTTGAATTTCAAAAGTTTAACTTTGTTGTTCCCTCTAGTGGCGTTAAAGAAGAATCCAAACTTATTGTTGTATTTCTCTCTAATGATAATGAAAATCCCAACTCAATATATTTATCAAGCACTACAATATTTTCTATGAATGATAAGTCTATTCTTTCTTCATGTCCTTCAGCATTCGAGGTATTACAAACATTAGATATTTTTCCATGCTGAATAGAACAATCAACATGGAACAAAATGTTTCACTTTGATCGTATGCAAATGGAAAGAATATCGTTTCACTTTTAAGTGCCTCAATACCTTCCTGGAAATTAAATTCTTTCATACCGACAAGCATCTCATGTGAGTTTGTTGTTCCTTGAGATTTTCCTGGCTAGGGAATAAGCCAAGGCATCATAAACCTACTTTTGATCTTATGACTTCCACTGGGTTTGAGGTGGCTCCCTCATCAAGTTTTAAAAATTTGACTACCCACTTTCAATTAGTTGAAACCCAAAACATTAATCTCAGTGGCCAAATTTTAATGGTAAGAAACGTAAAAAAATAGGGCTAAGGATAGAGATGGCAGGGGACTAAAACTAAAAATTGTAACCTCTTCAATCTAGAGGTCTAATTCATTGGGAAATAGAGTCTAAAAGTGAGAGCACAAAACTAGATAGATGGAAGGTAGAAGAATTGAGAAAAACATTATCTTAGGCTAACAGAGAGTAAGGTAGTCCTTATTAACTATATATGATGACAATGGATATGTTGGGCACTAAGAATGAATCTAACAAAATATAAGTGAAAGTAACCTTTCAATATATAAAGGTACATGAAAAGGGCTAAGAACAACTCAAAATCCTTCTCTTATAGTCTATCTATTGCATAAACGCTTTACACTAAAATAGAAATAACATACGAAATTTGTGGCATAAACCATCTTCTACTAATCTCTGAATATATAAGGCTCTGGTCTGCAAAGAATAAATTCATAATCATAAATAAAAGAGGTGTAAAGATAAGAATCAAATACAAAATTATTACAAAGAAAATAAATATTGACTACATTGAAAGGTGAATCCAATGAAAAGTTCCCTCTTTCAGAAATATTTACATAACTCACCCCTTAGGCTCAAGACCTAAAACTCATTCCTCTCCATGTAACAAATCCTCTAAACCCTCCACCGCCCCCCGACCCACTCTAGAAGTCCTTTTTGCTGATTTTTATCATCATCGACTAGTGAATCATTTCGCCTATTTCAAGGATTATTTTCTAATAATAGAACTTGTGGAAAAAATCAGTGGATAACTTGACACCTATGATTGATGTGTTATCCTTATTTTCTAAAAAACATGAATTTTTTATGTGTATTTAATCTTCGATATCCTTTTTGAATTCCATTGCACATTCCAAGTGTCCTGTAGTTGTTGCAATAGCCCCACTTTTACCAATTTTTCAAGACATTGATAGCCATCTAATACTGAGGTTCGACTTAGGTGCCCTTTCAAATTCCTCAACAATTTATGTCTTTGATCTTTCATATTCTAAGGACTCTTTTACTACTCCAGGTTAAGTGTTTTTTTACTTAGCCCGTTTTCTTTGTACAACAAATTTTCTTTGTTTGGGTTCATTATCCATTGGTCTAAGCATAATGTAATTTCCTATTACATCCTGAAGAAAAAAAATAGTTAAAAGCCCAAATATATCTTAATTATATTTAATTTTGATCATCTTCCTTCCATGTGATCTCCTTCGAAATTTTTGTGACCTTTCTACATACCTTTAATCAACAACCAAACTTCTAAAGAAAATTGAGACTACCTAATGTTGATTTATGTAGCTTGGGAGGTGCTCCCACAACCCTAGGGTACTAGGTGTGTGAGACATTGAACCACAATGGGCCTTGTGGGAAAGTGTACACAAACATTGGGGTTTTGGACCCAAGAAATGGGTCTGTATTCTAAAATTAAATTAGTATTAATTCCTAAGGTTAGCAGGACAGAAACCCTAGATCTATAGGGCTCGTAAGAGACTAAAGGAAAAGTACTTAAAGAGACCTTAGGATCAAGGTTGATCACATCAATGAAAGGAATATAATTGAATGTGGGGGCTAGAGTAATGTAACCCTAGGAGGTGTTGAGTTGAAATTTTAAGTAGATATTCAAGTGAGGCTGATAACATACACCAAAAGTGGTATTCGTCGCAAGAAGGACCATAAGTACCCACTGACCTCAAGAGCCAAGTTGATACGAGAAGAAGGATGTGCTATGTTCTCATTTTGTCTCATGTTCTTTCCGAGGTTGAAGGAAGGAAGATGGCAGAAGATATGAGTCATGTTATGGACAAAAGTATGCATTTGTATGTCATCTTTAGGCTAATTTTTGTCAGCTATAACAATAAGGGTCGAGACGCTTAGGGGGGCTGGGAATGACGGCCAAAAGGATTGTGAGAATCCTAGTGAAAGGGATGAGTTCCCCTTGGTTGTTGCATTGAGATTAATGGAACAAAAAGGGATAAAAAACATAGAAGTATGTTGACTAAGGAAAGCCTAGGATGGGGGTCACAGAGATTATGAGTAAGGCCAAGATCTTCAACCAAAGATTTTCTAGAACTACAGAGTTGTGGAGTTTTGCTAAAGGTTCCAAGGAAGTAAGTTCGTGTGTCCTTAAGGTGATGAATATCTATGGTGGTAGAGGGTTTTTCAAGGGTTTTGAACAACCATTTACAGAAAAAATAAGCCTAGTGAATAAAGTGTATTTTATCAATGATTAAAGGGCATCCATAAGAGTGATATCTCTCAAGAGTAAGTGTGATGAGAGGAGCTTCAAGAAGCCATAACAAAGAGGAGAGGCCTAATTCTGAGTTTCTTTAATTTGAGGTAATACTGCTTTTTTATGCATCTATGTGTATCTCTATTTGGAACAATCAATATTTGGTCAGGTTAAGGCCTAGAAAGAGGTTTGAATTCCTTATTGTAGGAAGAGGGATAAGGGTCTGGATTTGCTAGTAAAGGAGGGCCGAAACGCCTGTTTGGGTGCAGAAAGGAGGCCATAGCAGCCTCAAGTTGTAACGATTAGGAAAAGGGTCTCTTAGAACTATTTCAATGGGAATATATAGGCTGTAGGCCTAAAGGTGACGGTTGACTGTCTAGAAGGCATCTAAACATGTGGAAAAGTCAAGAATGTTTGTGGTAGTTGTGTTTTTGTGGGGGATTGTTGATAGGTGTCAGGTTCTTCACATGTCTGGCTCAAAAATAAATTATAGTAGCCCAAGTACTATCACTTTCATGGAGAAAAGGACTATTATGTGGTTGGGCATTAAAATCCCTAAGTAAGTCATATTGTGGACTATGTAAGGGAATCATTGTATTCCTTAAGGATTGAATTTTGAAGGAGAAAAAGAGTAGCCAACTAGGCTAGTGGTTGTGCCCTAGTTATTGGTTCTACGATAAGAAAAATTTGTAATAAGACGGTAGATTGATGAAGCCCTAAGTTTGATCATCTTTGGAGAAACAAAGAGACCAGTAGTTGGTGAAAGTTAAAGACCCTAAGAGCTCGCACTCTTGGTCGAGTAGGAGAGCATATAATGGGGGGACTTGTATAAGCATATGTTTAGTCACTCTTAGATTACCAAGGAGAGATGATAGTGGCAAATTAGACAAATTTGAATATAATATTTGTAAAGTTGTAGATGTTTTAGTGATCAATAGATGGCAACACAAAGTACCCACCATATGTTTTCAACGTACGTGGATTGAAGTGGTTGAGCATGTGCACCATTAGCGAGTAGGTCAATTTTAATTTTATCAAGGAATATTGGTGGTCATAGTTTCTGACAACAAACCCTACTTGTATCAAGGATGATTGTAAGCGCCATGATCACTGGTATAGGAGCCCCACATTTGTTGTATTAAGATTTGTAATAAAACAAAATTTGGTTAAAAATTGTCTTATTCATTGAGTTGATACACTATATGTTTTCCGTTGTGAAAATTACCCTTGTTGTGGAATTTGAGTGTGTTTATCATCATGATTTTAGACTCAAACATGATTCTTAAGTTCTGTGGAAAAATCAACATGGGATCAGAGCCACATTTAAGGGCTAATGGATCAGAGTGTGCATTGAAAGCAATGTGAGCTAATGAAGGTTGTATAGACTTAGAGGGGGTCTAGATTTAGAGGGATATGTGCCATGTAACTTTGAATCCTCAGATTCTAGCGAGACCAGGAAAAGACACTACTGAGATAGTGTGGTTCATTCTACAGGGTTTGCTAGAATAATGAATGCTAGAGATTAGGCTAGTGTCGTTGACATTGATGGTTATTTCCATGAAATGGAAGTACCTCTCTCACTAGGAGGGAGTGTTGATTTATGTAGCCTAGGAGGTACTACAAAAAACATAGGGTACTGGGTTTGAGAGAGGTTGACCCACAATGGGCCTTCTGGGCAAGTGTACATAAGCAGTGGGGTTTTGGACCCAAGAAATGAATTTCAAACCTAGAAGGAAATTATTATTAATGGCTAAGGTAAAAATAACCAAAAACCTAAATCTAAAAGGTTCCTAAGATACTAAAAGAAAAATTATTTAAAGATTCCATATGATTAAGGCATATCACATCAATGAAAGGAATGCCACTGAGCATGGGCGCTAGAGAAATGTAGCCCTAGGAGGGGCCAAGTTGAAAATCCTAGTAAGGATGTAAGTGAGGTTGAGATCATACACCACAAGTGTTATTCATCACAAGATTGATCATGAGTATCCACTGACCTTAGGATCCTAGATGATAGGAGAAGGATGTGCTAACTTATGGTTTTGTCTCATGTTATTGCTTAGGAAAAAGGGGGGAAGTTGGATGAAAAATATGAGGTTCTAGACATAAATTTTGTGTTTTTATCTGAGATTTAGGTCAAGTTATTTCTATTGTAACAAGAAGAATTGATACCCTTAGAAGTGAAGGGATGAGGGTCAAAAGGCCTATGAGAATCCTAGTGAAAGGGTCGAATTCCCTTAGGTTGCTACATTGAGATTTAGGGGACAAAAAGGGATGAAAAAATTAAAAGTATGTTTATTAAGGAAACCCCAAGATAGGAGTCATAGAGATTATGAGTAAGGTCAAGATATTTAGTCAAATATTGACCAGAACCATGGAGCCATGGAGTTGCTCTAAGGGTTACAAGGAAGTAAGCTCGTGTGTTCTTATGGTCATGAATTAATATGGTGTTAAAGGGTTGTTCAAGGGTTTGGAGCATCAATGTTTAGAAGCCTTAACTACAATGAAAAAGGGATAGTTTATCATTGATAATTGGGCATCCACAAGATCAATATTTCTCAAGAATTCCTATGATGTGAGGAGCTTCAAGAAGCCACAACAAAGGGGAAACGTCCAACTCTTTGTTCCTTTGGTTTGAGGTAAGACTCCTTCTTAATACATCTATGTTTATCTATGTCTCCAATACTCAAGATTTGGTCAAGCTAAGGCCTAGGAAGAGGCCTGGATTCTCTTTACTATAGGAAGAGATACAAGGGTCTAAGTCTATTGGTAAAGGAGGGCTTAAAGACCCATTTGGGTGAAGAAAGGAGTCCTGAGTAACATAAAATGATAGTGAGCAGGAGAAGCATATATTTAGGACTGTTTTAATGAGATTATATAGGCCACAACCCTGAAGGGGATGGATGAATGTCTAGGAGGCAACTAGACATGTGGAAGAGTCAAGGTGGTTTGTCTAAACTCTTGGTTTTGTGGAGGATTGTTGCTAGCTGGAAAGTTCTTCATGTGCGTGGTTGGACAATAGATTATAGTAGCATAAGTATATTAAATTTTGTAGAGAAAATAATTTTTAAGTGGTTGGGCATTGGAAGCCCTAGTTCAGTCAAATTATGGACTGTATAAGGGTAGAATTGTGTGCCCTAAGGATTGAATTTTGGAGCAGAAACAAGTAGTCAAGTGGGCTAGTTATTGTGCCATAATTTAGTGGGTTGAAGGAAGGAAAGCTTAGTGATAAGAGGGGATATTTTTGAAGCCCTAAGTATAGTCATGTTTGGAGCAACACAGAGACTACTAACGGGAATAATTTGGAAGAACCTAAGAGTTGGCGCTCTTGGTGGAAGAGGAGACCAACTAGTGAATCTAGTGAATAAACTTGTATGAGACTTTTTTCGGTCACCCTTCACGCTACCAAGAGAGCTAATATTGATAGATTTGACAATTGGAAATGTAATCATTCTAAAGTTGCAAAAGTTGCAGCGATCAACAAATGGGGAGGCAACGTTCCTCTCATATGTGTTCAAGGTACGTGGACTGAAAGGGTTGGGAGTGCACACCTTCAGCAATTAATTCAAGCGTACATAGTTTAGGGAATATTTCTATTCATAGTTGTTGATACCAAGCCCTAGTCATTCTTGTGTGAGGGATGATTATAAGGACCATGATCCCTAGTATGGGAGCCCTACACTTGTTTTATTGAGATTTGTAATATAAAAAGTTTTAGGTTAAAACTTGTCTTTCACACTTAGTTGATTCACTATTATATGTTTTCTATTGTGAAAAGTTATTTTGTTATGGCATTTGAGTGTGTTTGTGATCACGATTTTAGACTCAAAACTAATTCTTAAGTGTTGTGGAAAAATCAACATGGAATCAAAGCTACTTTGAAGGGCTAGTGGATGAGAGTATGTGTTGGAAGCAATGTGAGTTAGTGAAGATTGTGTAGACTCAGAGGGAGTCTAGCTTATGAGGGAGATGCCATATGGAATTTTGAATCTTTAGGTTCTAAGGAGATGAGGTAGTCACACTACCAATATAGTGTGGTTCATTCTATAGGGTTTGATGCAATAGTGAACACCAAATATTGGGCTAGTGTCACCAACATTGATGGTTACATCTGTGCAGTGGAAGTACTTCCCTGGCTAAGAGGCAGTGTTGATTTGTATATCTTGGGAGGTAGTACCACAACCCCAGGGTACATCTTCATAGTGGAAGTACCTCCCTCGATAAGAGGGGGTGTTAGTTTGTATACCTTAGGAGGTACTATCACAACCACAAGTGATATTCATCACAAGGAGGATCAGAAGTAGTTTCTGACCTCAAGAGTTGAGTTGATAGGAGAATAAGGATGTTTGAAGTTCTACTATTGTTTGATGTTCTTGCTCAAGTTGAAGGAGGGAAGTTGGACAAAAATCTGAGGTTTGGACATTAATACTGGTTTTTTTCTTTGAGCTTTAGGTAAATTTCTATCTATTGTAACAAGAAGGGCTAAGTTCCTTAGGAGGTTGGGAATGAGGGCTAAAAGGCCTGTGATAATCCTAGTGAAAGGGCCGAGTTTCCTTAGGTTACTGCACTGATATTGGAGGGACATCAAGGATGAAAAATTTAGAAGTGTATTGATTGAGGAAACCCTACGATGGGCCTAGAAATATTATGAGTTACGCCGAGATATTCAGTCCAATATTGACTAGAACCATGGATTCCTAGAGTTGTGGTAAAGGTTCCAAGGAATTAAGTTCACGTGTCCTTAAGGTGATGAGTCATTTGGGGGTATAGTGTTTTTCAAGGGTTTTGAACATCAGTTTTCAAATGCCCTAAGAGAAATGAATAAAGGGTAGTTTATCATTCATAAGAGGGCATCCATAAGAGTGATATCTCACAAGAATACATGTGTTGTGAGGAGCTTCAAGAAGCTGCAACAAAGTGGAAAATAACAAGTCCAACTTGATTTAGTTTGAGTAAGAATACATATTGATGCATCTGTGTTTATCTCTATTAGGAATTGTCACAATTAAGTCACATTAAGGTGTAGAAAGAGGCCTGAATTGTCTCTTTTATAGGAAGGGGGACAGGGGACTAGGTTTGCTAGTAAGGGAATGATGAAAGGCCTATTTGGGTGCAGAAAGGAGGCTTGAGTAGCCTCATGTGACAATGAGAAAGAAAAGGGTCTCTTAGGAATTTTTCAGTGAGATGATATAGGTCACAGATCTGAAGGTGACAGATAAATTTTTGGAAGTCCTCTAGACATGTGGTAGTGTTGGGTGTGGGATCCACCCAAGGCATGTTTTGGGGCTGAAAGCCCAAGTTTTGACTAACTCCAATGTCAAGACTCCATGATTTGTGGGTGCAGAGTGCAGAGTTGTAATTGAGTCATAGGGTTGTCCGCCCTTACTGTTGTAAATATAATGTCGGCTTGAGAGTTTTACCCATGGTCTGTTGACCATAGGATTTTACAAATAGAGCAAGACTCTAATTGTATAGGGAATCAATCAATCCATGGAAGATCTAATAAGGCAGCATTGGGTCTAAGTGTAGAGACGTGCCTTTGGGTCATAGAGCAGGAGAAGGCTCCGTATCTGAGTGCAAAGAGGCCTAGTTGTCCGCAGTTGAGTGCACAACCCCTATAGCTGAGTGTATAGGGCAGGTTGAGCCTGTAACCAATTGAAGCATTAATAAAGAGAAGTTTTACAATATTTCTGTGTATTTTTTCCTATTTTATGCATGGAAGTATATTAGGTAGGAATTGCATGTTTATTGTTTATTTTCTACGCGAACTTATATGAATGTGCTAAATAAGTGAATATAATATAAGTATCTATTTAAACGAAGATAACTAACTGTTATAAGAAAATAAGTAAGATCCGCAGTGTGACTTGGGGAAATAGTGCAGATTGTTACTTTAGTAGTGCAAAGCTCCTCAGCCCTAGTTAGGGTTGCGCAAAGCCACGTATAATAGGGCACAAAGGCCTCACAGATCAGGAAATTTCACGAAGTGACCTGCACAAAGGTATTCATTGTTGGACTAAATTGATCCCTCAGACATCTCAAGGGTGCGCAAACTTGGTTCCAGCATCCCCCCATACTGCTTCAGGTGAGACCTCAGTCTGCACTCTGCGGGTTGTTGCTGAAAGGGCCAGTAGTACAGGGATTTGTTTGGCTAATTAACTCTGAACCTGGGTCAACCCCCATAAAGCCAACAAATGGTTCCCTTGCCAGGACTGGCATCTGCATAAAGATGTTTGATGTCGTATCAGTGGAATTCAACTAAGAAAGAAATTGAAGGTTGGTTGGATAGGAGAATTCACGAGTTTGCGGCGTAGGAGAACAGGAATATGTAGCTATTGAAGGAAAAGTGATTAGATTGCTACCTGTACATAGAAGTCCATGAAATTTTCTTTGCATCTTTCCTTATTGAGTTGTACGAGTGGATTGTGAAACTATAAGATAGCCAAGGAAGGTGGAAACTCGATAATCCTATTGTGTGGACCCCACACTTGGTGTGTAGATTGGAGGTATTGAAAGATAATATCGTGCACACTATTGATCACTGGCTCGGTCAAATTATAGGAGGATTCATTACTGAGTTCGCGGTAGATACTTTAGTCAGCTATAGCGAGGCAGAGTGACACTTTCTCAAAGGACTACGAGGTAATATGTAAAGTCTCTAAATACTTCGATTAAAATGTTATTGTGTGAAAAGTGGATTATGCAATTACCTTGATATCCAGAGCTACGTGAAGTGGAGAAGCCTATAGAAAGGAATGAAGTAAGGGACTCGAGAATATCCTGTTGCTTTCACCTCCGTGAAGGGATGAAGAAGAGCTCGTGAAGGTCTCACCGAGGAATGCGATCAATTTGATAAGGCAAAGGATTCCACCCATACCACGCCCACCTACACCACCTCCAGCTTCACCAACTTCATCCCCATCTTCACTCATACCACATCTGCCAACACCACAAGTCAATATGGCATCCGTGATAAAGTTGTCGGTGTTCAAGTCAATAAGAAATGAAGATACAAACTAGTTTTGGTTCGTGATAAGGGTTGTATGGGAAGCACATGGGTTTATAGATGATAACATAAAGAAAGCCACATTGTTCACCGCTCTACCAGATCACGTGCTGAGATGGTATATTAAGCATTCTAATGACAATCCGAATGCAGGGATCGCAGATATCTAAATTGCGTTGAATAGATATTTTAGTAGGCCGAAGTCATAGGCGCAGTCTATCATTGGATTCAAAGATATCACAATGATACCAAGCAAGACTCCTTGAGAGTTGGATTAGAGACTAAAGTGCACAATTCGCGAAGCTAATATGACTTTGATGGATGGACAACACCTCGAATGGTTTGTGGCATCGCTAACGCTGCATTGAAGGAATGCGCTATCACAACAGAGGTTAACAACCCAGGAAGACATATTGGAGATCATGATGAGGCTACATGATAACTTGATACAGGATCCTAACCTGAGAGTTCAGTAAATCCATGCATAGTTGAAAAACTTATGCCTTGAGATGCAGAGTCTGAAACAGGACAGGATAGCTCACCCAGAAGTATGCGAAGAAGTATGGTGCGTAAAATGCAAAGGTTAGGGACATGACAAGGACCATTGCTGGATGTTTGCAAATTACCTCATTGGAGAAGGGTCGATGCCATTAAGACTAGAGGAAAAAGTAGGACCTAGCGCGACATATACTTTATGGTGTGCGATTTGTCAAATATGAGGAAAGCATGTTAGAGACAACTGTCATCTCTTGCAGAAGTGCATGTAGAATTCACAACGGTTGTTCTGTAATTTTTATAGATTAGTGGGACATGATGAGCATACCTGTAGAATCTATGAGTTGATGATGGATAGGACTCCTGCCTACAGAGTTCAGGCCAAAACGCGGCCCCTTCACTAGAATGTAGGAGTGGCGTGAACCGGATTTTAGGGGTGCGGACGAGGCCGATGTGGAGGAGGACCTGGAAGATGTCACAGAAAATTAATATGTTACAATTGCAGGGGGCCAGAACATTATGCCTGTGATTGTACAAATCTAATGCATCCATCATGTCTATATTGTACCTTGTTTGATCATGAGACCAAGGATTTTCCCACACTAAGAGGTAGGTTGTGCGACAAGAGAGCACTCCAACCTCCCCTGACTCAGAACCTACATATGATGAGGTCTGAGCCATGCGAGGAAGACCCCAATGTGAACATTGTGCTCCGAAGTGGAATTACAATAGGAGATGATAAAGGCAATTGGCCTAAAGATAGTACTTAGGTTCGTAAGGCTCCGACGAAAGAACCAGAGTTTGATTTGGAGTGTGGTAAGGAAACCTTCATGGAAGCTAGGAAGAGCTTCCTTGATGCCTCCACTTTAGGAAGAAAAGACATAACAGAGCCAGAAATGGACCCATCAATGCTCACAGCATTCCTAGAAACATGCATGAAGCTATTGTGTGATAGTAAGGCTGTAAAGGGATTGCAAGAACTCATTAATAGATTCGCTGGGACTACACCTAGAGAACCAAGTGTAGTTTGGAAGATTGGGAAGCATGTGACGAGGATAGGAAGAGAAATGAGGTTGACCACACAGATTGGAGAATATGAGATGGACCAAGTAATTCTGGACCTAGGGTCGGAAGTGAACATTATTCCAAAGCAGACATAGGAGAGCATGGGAAGGCCTATGCTACAATGATCTCCCATCCATCTGCGAATGCTGAACCAACAAAATATAAAACCCATGGGGAGATTTAGGGGAATCACCGTGGATATTGAAGGAGCAAGTGTGCTAGCAGACTTTGAAGTGATAGAGATTGTTGATGACAGCAATCCATATCCCATGCTCTTGGGAATTGATTAGGCCACTGAGAGGAATGGGGTGTTAAATCTAAAGAAGCGCAAGATGATTTTTGAGAAAAAGTATTTGCATGTAGTCTTACCTTTGGACCTTGCAAAAGGATCGTGCTACACAGATTTGGTGCACGACTATGAAACTGATGATGATTTGGACTATATCTACAAGATAATTGTGCAAGAGAAAGACTAGGTAAATCCCACCGCAGATGGATGAATCTCATGGGAGTGTGAAAAATCCTATACATTAGATTCTAATGAAGAGATAGAACGATGGCAGAACTGGTTGCATGAGGTGACCACACTGAACTGTAATATGATGACAAGATTGTTGCACTGCGTATCAATAGAAGTGAGGAATCTGCCTACTTATGATGGGTTAAGTGAGGTGAATTCTTTTTTGAACATATTTGAAAGGGTGTACCAGAACAGCAATCTTTCGAGGCTTTGAAATGGGTACTACGTGCTACGCCCGCGAGGTGGTGGGGTATGCAACAAGGAAGCTTTGAGGACTAGTATGAATGTAGGAGAATGATGCAAATGCATTTTAGGAAGCCTTGGATGTGGCTAACAAATAAATATAATGTACGAGATGCTCCGCGTGTGCATCTATCCAGGTGGGTACAGGCGTATGTTAAACAACCTGTGCGGATGCACATGGACTTCATGTTGGGGAACATGGTAAATAAGAATTTGTTTGTGAGGCAATTGCGTGAATGGTCCCTCTAGTTGGGATGACCGAATGTGGAAATAGTGAGTATGTAGAAGGTTACTCACACAGAAGCCTTTTAAACGAAGTATGTGAAGCACTGAACATGGTGTTGTGGAGGTAAATCCCCTTCCCTACTATCCCAAATGGGGTCTAACAAAAATAAAACAACGCTAACATGTAGGTTCCTAATTGCAAATCAAAGATTAATGATGAGGGCCTACTTAGAATCCAAAGCTAGTACTTGTAGAAGAGTCGACGCTACCATTTCTTTGCTCCAGCCAGTCATAATCCCCACGATTCTCGTGAACGGACAACTGCACATGGAAAGAACGACACAAATACAAGCATAAAATCCAATAGATGCAACTATATATCAAACAGAAAGGATATAACTCAATCATCATTACAAAGACAATAAGAGTGGAACCATAATGATAGTCGTCTATTATTATTGATAAACAAAGAAGAATACAACCATAGTTCTGACGTCAAATCCTCCTTTGGCTGAGTGATCAGCAGCACATGCCATGCAAGGCTTGTTGGGAATGGGGAACAAACCTCTCTCTCCTTGGTTACTTGGACAAGAATCTCCTCACTTAAGATTTAGCCTTATGGGAATGAATGAGGCTTCTTGCAGCATGAACTTGACAATTCTCAATCTTTGGAACTCTAGAACTAGCTTGTCTAAGGAAAAAGGACAAGCTTTTATAGATAGAGGAGGAGGAGTTGGGATCATCCACAATATTCATGGGATTGGCTTCATCACTAAGAATCTTCCATGAGAGGTGGCAAACCACTTCCCCTCTATGAAGATTCAAAGCCAAACCAAACTAACTCAAGATAGACTCAGTTCAAGAGTGGGTTAGGATGAATCTTGGGTTGTTGGTTTGTTAAAAACACTACACATTTTGGTTGGCGCGAGTGCGACTCTGTGATAGAGTGCTAGCTGGCGCGCCCTCTTTGGAGGATTTTCCCATTAGCGCGAGTGATGCACAGTGAAACCGCGCCAATGGAAAAAGGGTTATTTTTATGGGTTTTTGCAAAAGATGTCTTCAGGGCAAATGAAGTTCATACTTAGGGGAATACAATGCAAGTGTTTCCAGGTCATGTCACTTCTCACAGGTCCTGGAATGAGTCCTCCAAGGTGTGGGAGAAGGGGTAACAGGGACGGTGACAAATTGTTGTGTAACAGATGCCCCCTAAAGCATGAGGCCTAAGAGAGAGAGAGGGGTGAAATTCTTTACAAGAACATGTCTAACCAAAAACACTGCCGCCAGAGAACCTGCGTGGAGAAGTACAGCTGATATCTCAAGTACATGATATATGTGGTATGGGTGCAACCATCCATAGCAGAGTACATAAAAATCTAGATCCAAGGTATGGACGCAGCCATCCAGTGAGGATCGATAAATAGACTCAGGCATGGTCGCAGCCATCCAATGAATGAGTCATGTAATGATCATGATAATCCACGAGATTACAACCTGGATCCTAACAGACAAAACCCAAGGTCATGTGCTCCATCTCGACCTGAACAAAGTACAAGTTCAAGCATTCGAATATGGGAGTCAAAGTCGAACATGCAAGAACATCGTTTGGTTACCAGTCAATGATGAAAATTGTTAACAGATGCGAGAGGTACTACCAATAATGACAATTGCCCTAAAGGTACTATAGGTACAATCTATGTCGTGCAAATTAGTGAGCCAGCATCGAACACCCGTAGAATCATTTGATCAGAGGCCAATGATGAAAACCTCACGTCGAACGCGAAGAACCTGCCATTGAGGCATGCAGACTCCAAGGCACCTGAAGGGAGTCTCTAGGTCAACTTCCTGGATAATGAGCTAGAGTCGACAGGAAGTGACCTTGATCGAAGGTGGGCCATAGTGTTTCCCACATCATCGAAATGAGACAGAGAAGGATAATATGTTTTGTGAATCAGGATTATGTGAGTTATCAAAGGGAGCTTGAGTATTCTACAAAGGTCAACTTCTCTTGAACATATCAGCAGCACGACAATGGACTTGGCAGTATTTGACATCAAATGATTAGAGGTCATGGTGACAAGGCAATGAGAAAATGAGAGGTCAAATAGGATCACCCAAACCCATGGAGGAAATTGAAAAATGAGATGAGATGTCCCCACCCAGACAAGAATGCAGACAAGTTCCATGTTCAAGAGTGACATACTACCGACACGAAAATGATTCTGGTTCCATTTTCCCCACCATTTCTGGCAAGTACCCCAGTTATTTTTGATGACAAGCTTGACGGGGATAGCATATGCTTGTAAAGCATCATTTCGACGGAATCCAATGTCATCAAGTTTTAACAAGTCTGACAGAGGAAAAACTCGTTGTCTTTTCATGTTTAGAGTGTTTGCAAAGACAACAAAAAGTAAACTCTAGGGGTGTCCTTTTTCATAAAGTTATGTCTCTCGAGCCCAAGAAAGTATGAAAAATGCTCAAAAGAACCGCCCGACCATTACGATCGAGGAGTACTTCTCATGATTAGTGATTTCGACCTGAAAAAAGTAAAAAAGCGATCGAAACCACGTCGTTTCATAACCGTTAACGAGCTTGAAACGACAAGGGCCCGACAATCTTTTCGTCTTTACACGGTCGGAAAAGAGTTTAAAGACGACCGCCTCTTATTTACGTTTAATGAGTCAAGAGGAATAACTTGGCAATCTTTTCATCTTTAAACGGTCAAAAAAGAGCTGAAAGAATACCTCCATTTTTATTCTCTTTAACGAGTCAAAAAGGGAAAAAATACTCATAAATCTTTTCATATTTTAGGAGTCAGAAAAGAGCTTAAAGGCGACTCATCCTAGAGGAACGAGTGGTATAAAGGGTAGCAACTGGTTCCGGCAATGGTGGAACTGCTCAAAACATGTAATGGGCAATAGGCTGGCTAACAAAACCACTCTTAACTGTGGTTCCTCACGAAAGGAAAACAAGCAAGTGAAAGCATATGGTCGGCCAAAGAGATGGTGGCGATGGAATGGAAACAACCAAGGCTCATCTAACAGGATTTAGCAGATAAAAATGGCAATCACGAGACGTACATCGGGTATGGGTTCATTTTTACACAAGCTTGAACCATGGAGAACATTGCTTGGATTTGGTTTCATGTTTACACAAGCTTGAAACGAAAAATTATGCTTGTTATAAGTTCGCATGCGCCCAGCATAATGACACAAAATGAGGTACATGCCCCCCAAGCTTGATTGCATTCAACAAAGTGGATGGAATGAAGGTTCACTTTCGAGATCTTGGAAAGGCTCGACTTGTATTTTACGAGATCTTAATTAAAAGACTCGATTTGGAAAGGGAGTTGTTTCATTTCTTAATGAGGTTGACACAGTAAAAGAACTATCCTCGTAACCGTTGTTTCATTTTTTAACGAGCTTGACACAAGATCATGAACTATGCTTGACCAGACCCAGTTTCATTTTTAAGGAGCTTGACATAGGAAAACAAACTATGCTCCGAACGAACTTCATCATGATGAACAGGAAGTCGTTGCTTCTAAGAGTGCCACTCCCGGTGGAAGGACAACATCATGGAAGTCAAGACCCAATGCCCCCAAGACATTATGCACGATGGAAGCATCACTGGATACAGGCATGGGATAAGTAGCCACGTAGTTGACCTGTGGTGGGGCAGATACAATCGGTGGATAAAAAACAGGAGGGGATGACAACTGCGTAGGAGGCACCAAGGGACTAAAGAATGATAATTGATCAATAGTCACGATCCTACTATCGTGTGGAAAGCAAACCACATGGAAAAGTGAAGAGACAAGGGCCCCCATGGCATAAACATAGTCACGACCAAGGATAAGACTGAAATCTAAAGCCCCTTGGGTAACCAGTACGTCGATACAGACAATTTTGCCTCCCAAAATAATAGGAAACTTTGGGAGGATCCCTAATGGTTGACTAGTTCCTCCGTCAAACGCCATCAGATTCTGCGCAACCGGCACAAGCTGTGGGGAGCCCAAAGCTTGCCAAGTAGTGGAAGGCATAAGACTGACAGATGCACCCTCATCCAAGACAGTGCCAGGTATTTCCTTATCATAGGCATGTACGTAATCTGGAAAGGCACATGGGATGGAAGGCGGAAAGCAGTCAGGTGACTCTAGTCGAAGGAAACGACTGAACTACATGGTGGGGGAATCGTATTATTGCCCCCTGCTCCGAAGAAGGACTCTCGGGATCAGCTGGGATAGGAGAGTCATTTTCAAACTCAGGAGAATCTGACGAGACGAGAAGAACATGAGCATGACGCTCTTCCAAAACTGAGTGATCAACAGGCAGTGAACCCAAGTTGACACTCTCTCTGACCAATGGTTGGTCCCGAACGGGCTTAGCACATCCAGGTTTGGAAAGAGGAGGATGGACAAGAGAAGGATCTAAATCAATCTCTTTGTCGACAGGGAGAGGATCTGAAGAGAGCCTCTGATAACAAATGGGGAGTTAGCGTGAAGAAGATGTAAGACTTTCCAAAACAGCAGAGGCTTTATCCATGAGCGGAAAAAGGTGAAGGGGATGGTTGCCTTCACATAGCCTACATGGGAAGCGAATGTTCCCTTTCTTCTTACCATTGCCAGCTGATAGGGTAGCATCACCATGAGCTTTAGAGGACGATGAGGGGTAGGCTGGATCGTGAGACCATACTTCTAAGATCCTAGGAATGCGAGGACAATCACGAAGAAGATGGTCTCCCTTGCACAATTTACAAGGAAACTTAACCTTCCGCGGAGGAGCAGAAGGAGTTCCGACCTGAGATGTACTCGGAGCAGTAGCTGCACTTTTAACCTCTCTCTTGTGAGACTTCTTCTTCTTCGTCTTCTTCTTCTTCTTCTTCTTAGCCACCTGGTTACTTGAATCTAGACTTTCACCAAGCGAAGTAGAATATGAGGATGTAGAAACAGGCGAAGAAGGGGAGAGGTCCACCTTGGAATCAACATGATGTTGTTCGGGTGGAGGAACTGATTGACCAGTAGTTGAGACATTAGGGATCATAGAGATTGAGAACAACCCAACAAGCAACCCAATAGTTAACCTCGGAAGGGACAACGTTGCCATGTAAGGAGCACCAACATTCCCAAAATGAGGAAAATGACTAGGATTCTTGTCAGAGGGGATTCCTGGGTTGGGGAACTCTGGAAAAGTTGCCATCAAAGACTGAAAATCGCACACGGGGCTGAAAAGGAGTCAAGACACACAATCAAACGGCCAACAAACAGATTCTAATAGGATGTGTGATCGCGGGTAAATAAATTTTAGGACACAGGACATAACTTGACCTTTTCATCTTTAAAGAGTTGAAAAAAGGACCAAAAGATGATTCTAGTCGCCTTCGAATGTTTAATGAGCTCGAAGTGACAAATGCTCAGATGAGCCTTTTCTTTTAGGGAGTCCGAAAAGGATCAAGAGTGACTACTCTAGAGAACTAGGCAAAAGGTTTACCAGACAATCCGTAAAACTGCATATACACCTTGGCAATTGTATGAAAACCAAGGACTTTCCGTATGGTAGTCAATCTTCCCAAATGTTGTGTTCGGTGCATTATGGGTCATAAGAAGGCAGACACGGCTTCCTATGGATAACAGATGATAACCTAGTGGGGTCTCCCCATATACTCGACGGTACGTGGGAGCACAATTCCGTACTAGACCACTATTGAGTCACAGAAGGAGGAATCACCCAACGTTGAGTGGAAACATAAGTGACTAGGTTTAACGATGTCGGAGCACGTCTCTAGCCTAGACCTCTAAATATGTTTCGTTATGTTCCAATGCATTGTTAGAATCATTTAGTTTATTTTAAAGTTGATCTCGTATTAGGTTTCAATTTTCAGGCCTTATCGTATGTAATCTCTCAAAATTCCCTAAATGCAAACTATATGCCAAAATATGTCATTTCATTCGTTGAATGCTAATTACGAGAGATTTTAAGAGCTTTTACACAAACGAAGTGATCACAAAACAACAAAGAACTTCTCTAATGCAGCTAATGGAAATTAACAAACTTTTCTTTAAGATCACTAATCACTAATCAAAATGAAAAGTTGCAATTCTCATTAACTAATACAAAGTAAAAGAGATTTTTTCTTTTTGTTGATGGCAAAAATGCACTAAACAACTTTGAGAAATGACAATAGACAAATTCTATCAAATACAAGCACATTAAATTCCCTAAATCACAAATGAAACCTCCAAAGAATGAGAAAGATTCCAAAGACATCAATGAGCTGCGTAATCTAGGCTTAAAGTGAGACGAAGCAGAATTCAAGTGAAGACAAAGAAAGTCACCCAAATAATGCAATAAAATGATTTACAACCACCAAACAAGTGCAAGGGAGCAATCAAAGAGTCGACTGGACCACAAGAAGATCAAAACACCTGAGGAAGGCTCGACACACAAGGCCACCAGATGCCCTAGGGCTAGAAATGTGAAATTAATGGAAAAAAGCAAACACCCAAAGGGTAATGATCAAAGCCAGTCAAATCACACTCCAACAAACTCAAGTAGTCTAAACAAGGTACCCAGAACAAAACCAAGCTCAGAGGGCTCATAGCCAGGCAAACTTCAAAAGTTCCTAGGCCTGGCATGACTGTCAGGCTGCAACTAGTGCCTTTCAGGGATTGGTGCGGGTTGTCAATGTGCAACTAGCACCAACTCGAGTGATTGCAACGCTATAAAAGAGCACCAGCTGAATTTGCTATGGAAAAATAAAAAACAAACAAGCCAAAGCTAAGTCAACAATACCCAGGTACACCAAGGGGCAAGAAGCAACATAGGGACTCAACCCAGAAAGCTTAACAAGCAGGAGAAACCAAGAAACAACCAAGAAACAAGGCAAGTTCCAAGCCATTCAGTTCGTAGAAAAAACTGGAGATGGACTGAAGTGGCATTGATCTACTTTTCTAATGCGGATCAATATCATTTCGAAGGCTATCTGGCCGTATTTGAGGCTCCGTCTAAAGTTTACAAATCAAACAACAAGACAAAAAGCCAACTCCCCAGCGGAGTCGCCAAATTGTTGTGGAGGTAAATCCCCTCTGCGGATAGAGGTGATCCATACTAGCCCAAATGGGGTCTAGCAACAATCAGACAATGCTAACACGTAGGTTCCTAATTGCAAATCAAACACCGATGATGAGGGCCTACCTGGAATCCAATGCTAGTAGTTGTAGAAGAGTCAACGCTCCCGTTCCTTCGCTTCGGCCGGCCACAATCCCCATGATTCTCGTGAACAGACACCTGCACATGCAAAGAATGACACAAATACAAGCATAAAATCCAATAGATGCAACTATATATCAGTCATAAAGGATATAACTCAATCATCATTACAAAGACAATAAGAGTGGAACCATAATGATAGTCGTCCATTATTATTGATAAACAAAGAAGAATACAACCATACTTCTGACGTCAAATCCTCCTTTGGCTGGGTGATTAGTAGCACATGCCTTGCAAAGCTTGTTGGGAATGGGGAACAAGCCTCTCTCTACTTGGTTACTTGGACAAGAATCTCCTCACTTAAGATTTAGCCTTATGGGAATGAAGAAGGCTTCTTGCAGCATGAACTTGACAATTCTCAATCTTTGGAACTCTAGAACTAGCTTGCCTAAGGCAAAAGAACAAGATTTTTTAGATAGAGGAGGAGGAGTTGGGATCATCCACAATGTTCATGGGATTGGCTTTATCACTAAGAAGCTTCCATGAGAGGTGGCAAACCACTTCCCCTCTATGGAGATTCGAAGACAAACCAAACCAACTCAAGATAGACTCAGTTCAGGAGTGGGTTAGGATGAATCTTGGGCTGTTGGTTTGTTAAAAACACTACCCATTTTGGCTGGCGCGAGTGCGACTCTGTGACAGAGCGCTAGCTCGCGCGCCTTCTTTGGAGGATTTCCCCCATTGGCACGAGTGATGCACAGTGAAACCGCGCCAATGGAAAAAGGGCTATTTTTATGGGTTTTTGCAGATGATGTCTTCAGGGAAAATGAAGTTCATACTCACGGGAATACAATGAAACTGTTTCCAGGTCATGTCACTTCTCACAGGTCCCGGAATGATTCCTCCAAGGTGCGGGAGAAGGGGTAAGAGGGACGGTGACAAATTGTTGTGTAACAAAGGGTATATAATGCGCAGTGAAGTGATTGGGACCCATGTGTACCAGCAATTTTTTGGGCTTATAGGAAAATTTGCAAGAAACTGATGGGATAGACGCCTTCTAGGTTGGTCTATGGAGAAAACTTTATAGTCCCAATAGAGTATAATATGCCTAGTTTGTGTATAGCAACACGAGTAGATATGACAGTTCGTGGAGCCTTGGAAGAAGGGATCATGTAGCTGAACGAAGAAGAATGCTTGGAACCTGAGGAAGAAATCTGACAGGGTGATCTTAGGCTCCAAGAACTCATGGAAGAAAAAATGCAGTTAAGGGAGAAAAGCACTCTAGTGGAAGCAAAATTGATGCAGCTTGAGGAAGAAATAAAGAAGGATTTTCTTGATAAGAAAACCAGTGTGATAAAATAGGGTGCACATGATTACGTTGACAAATTTAGGGACTACCACCGAGAGTTGATCAGTTTGATGCCTTGGATTGGACCATATATTACTAAAGGGATCACCCACGGTGACATTATGTAGATGGTAAAGTGTGTGACACCAACAGTAAAAATAAAAGGCATATTTTTTCTGTGAAAAGTGATGGATGGCTGGTTGAAACCATGTACAAGTGGAGCAACCACCTAAATAGCCGTAAGAAGCATAGTCTTAGCACTCTAGGTAGTTAGAAGGAGGCATGAGACTATAAACAACTCTATGTGAGATCTGTGTGATGTCAGGGCTGCGTGCCGGAGAGAAGTGTCACTAGGTCCGTGATAGCGTGAGGGTAGCAGCAGTGTCATGTGGGCTGGCTGGAAAGTGGCCATTGTAGTCACTATTCATGACATGATGCTTGAGTCGAGACCAAATGGAGTGGGCAACAATAACTTAAGTTGAGTTTTATGGGAAAGATTTGGAAAAATCTACTGCCAAGGGAGAGTTAATGGACCAAATTTGGGGGGAATGGTCCAATTCGAATTCAAAAGGCGCTATAAATTACAAAGCCCTTCCAAACACACAACACTTGGTCGTTTGAGAATTTAGCTATTGAGCACCCCAGGTATTCCAAACCGAGACATGTTTGTCCTATGTAGAGTGTTGGTTGAGCACCTAATTGAATAGTTGAGAGATTTCTGGACGAACAAGATGGCAATGTCTGAAGAAGTCAAGGAAATCATAGAAATAACTACCGAAGAAGACGTGCAGGCCATGACCATAGAAGATATCCCTTGAAGCGTCGGGATTGTTGCAGAAATCCCTAAATCATCACACACAACAAGACCGAAGAAATATAAATAGCTCATGATTCTGGTGCCTGTGCCCCTTTGAAACCCACTACGAACTAGATTAACAATGGAAGAAAAAGGGAAAGTAGTTAACCTGGAAACCCATGAGGAGGAATAAGACCTTGAGGATATCATAATCGAAGAGGATGAGGATGAGGGCATGGAGGATGAAACCAAGGGTGCAGTCCCTTTAACTAAGCTGCCTGTATATGTCCCTCTGTTGAAGGGGAAGGAAAAGGTGCCCAAGGACCTGGATGACACTAAAATCCATCTGCAGACTCTGCTGTTACTAGCTAATATCATTTTTGAAGGAGTTCACTTTGGAAGGGTGCCGAGCTTAAAGTTCGAAGACTAGGATCTCACTGACCATGATAAATTCCCTCGCTTGTCGACTGTTATCACTTAGAACTAAAAGTTTGATGCATATAATTGTCTATCTTAGTCTGATGACAAAGGTCTGTGTTAAAGTTGATTTCATTTTATTTTTCTCACTTAGGATTTGGAGTTTTAAAAGTTTTAACTCAAACCATACTCGACTCCTATTGGTTCTCCTCCACCCATCATTGTTCCATAGTCATGTCTTATTTTATACGAGTCACCATGTCTTTTAGTGATTTCGCAGCGTAATCTCATTTGCCAGTTTCGTAGCACAATCATGGTTAAGCAGTTTCGCAGCATGTCATGATTAGGCAGTTTCACAGCGCATCATTAGAATTTATAACTAACAGTGCTGCGAAATCATGGATTCATGCATTTTTCAACGAATCTTTCCCGAAATGTCAAGTCCGTAGGTGAGTCATCAATTGTGTCCACTCATGTCAGTTTGTGTACCTCTTGTATCACGTTTGAACGCTCATTTGCCACTACTCCACCAATAGACTGTTGATATGCACAGAAATATCATTCCCAAGAGATTTTACCATGCATAGACCTTAATGATGGTCGTAAGTGCTGCATGAGTGACAAGTCTGCCTGATTATGTATTGAAGTGTTTCAATGAAAGAATTTGAATTTCAAGCGAGGCTTATTTCAAGCGAGCCTGATTACAAGTGAGGCTGAATTAAAAAGAGCTGAATCACCATTTCGACCGGAGCTGTTAGACTTTGTGTGTGAAGATCTCGAAGGGAAAAATGGAGAGAAAAGAGCACAGATCTGGTAAATGTCAGAGGACTGAACATGAAGGCCTGGAAATAGCATTGAGGGATGAAGGCGTGAAGAAAGTGTTCAAAGATGCCGAGTGCAGGAAATTTTGTAAAAATATACAAGGAGGACATGCGCAGGTAACTAAAGAATTTGCACTAAACTTCACTGGTTTAAATTCAAAGATAGCTATGCTAGAAGTACAGGTTTCTCCAGAAGTAATATCTGCTGTGACAGAGATCCCAAGAGGATGGGAAGAATGGTTTAAAAATTTTAAGTTTGATATGAATCCTTGTAAGGAGTTTTTAAAGGAGGCATATGTAAATGAAGACTTAACAAAAGCAGTGCCTAGAAATTATGTCAAGGAACATTATGCTCTTTTTCTCACTTGCATACAGAAATATTTGACCTGTGAAGGAAGGTACAATAAGGTCTATTCTTACCATTTTAAACTGCTCTTGC
>APFE031573732.1:0-17734 GCA_000404065.3 Pinus taeda
GGGCAGTTTCTCAGCTTCCCTTGCTTGCTTTCTTGTAAGAGGTTTTTTCTTTATTTCCTTTGCCTCCTCTGTTCTGGGCAGTTTCTCAGCTTCCCTTGCTTGCTTTCTTGTGAGGGGTCTCCTTGGTTTGAAGATAAACTCATCACCTGGTTCATCAAACCTCAGTCTTTTTGAAGCTTTAGATTTCCTAGTGCTTTCCGGTGTTGACTGTGTCAAATCAATGTGCATTGGTTCAATGTGTGTCGGCTCAACTTGATCAAACTCAATAGCTTCCAGCAAATCATTCAAGCTGGCTTTTGATACCGGGCTTTCCTCAACAGCCACTGCTTTGCCTTTTTCTTTGATCATTTGACTCCTTGTCCTCACCCTTGACACTTTTTCAGATTCTTTTGGCTCAGGTACAGTCTTCTTATGCTGAGCTTCTCCTTTTGCTGATGGTTGAGGTTGTTCTTTACTAACCAGTGGCTTGACTGATTTTCTTAACTCTGATTTTACCTTCCTTCTATCCTTAGCCTCCTTCTGAAGCTCAACAATCGTGGGCTCTTCAACTGACTCTTCAACTGACTGCTCTTTTTCTCTAACGGGCCGTGGAGTCAGACCTGTTTTACTTTGAAAACCCGCCATGCAAATGAACGAGTCCCAATCCCTACCTATTTTCTGAAGACCATTCAAAACTAACAACTTGACCAAACCATGGTGAAATAGAGATGTTTCATAGTCATCCTTTCTTAACTGCACTTTGTCACACATTTTGCTCAGACTTCGAAACAAGTAGAAGGGAATGTCTATGGATGCTTTACCAGTAAAATGCAACAGCAACATGAAGTGGTAGTAATAGACTTTATTATATCTTCCCTCACAAGTTAGGTACTTCTGAATACAGGTGAGAAGCAGGGCATAATGCTCCTTAACATAGTTTCTAGGCACTGCCTTTGTTAGGTCCTCATTCACATATGCCTCTTTCAGGAATTCTTTGCATGGACTCATATCGAACTTGAAGTTCTTAAACCATTCTTGTCCCCCTCTCGGGATCTTAGTTACTGCAGCTATTTCCTCTGGAGACACTTTAACTTCTAACATAGCTATTTTAGAATTCAAACCGGTGAAGTTTAAAGCAAAATCCTTTGTTACCTCAGCATGGCCACCCTGCAGTTTCTTGCAGAAATTCCAACAGACGGCATCCTGGAAGGCTTTCTTCACACCCTTATCTCTTAATGCTAAGTCTAAACCTTCAGGCTCTGTTCTCTGGCATTTTCCAGACCGGTGTCCTCTCTTCTCCATCTCGCCTTTGAAACCTTCGCACTGACAGTGAACAACAACTTCAATTGGAATAGTAATTCGATCCTTTCTTTCTTTTGGCTCAGCCTCGCTTGAAACAGGCTCTCTTGAAAGCAGCTTCACTTGCAAAGTCACATATAATCATCACACGGGCTGGTCACTTATGTACATTCACAATCATCACAAAGATCTATGCATAGTAAAACTCATTTGGATTGATACTGATGCGCATGTCTGCAAATTTATTAGTGGAGTGATGGTTAATGAGCGTTTGGGAGGTACGAAAAACTGACATGAGAGGACAGGAATGGTGACTCATTAACGGACTTGACCCTTTTAGAAATATTCGCTGCAAAACGCACGAATCTGCGATTTCGCAGCGCATTTAGTTTTGAATTGTCATAATGCGCTGCGAAACGGCTTGATGGTGATGCTGCAAAATGGTTGAACAATGATTATGCAGCGAAACGGACCAATAAGAGATTGCGCTGCGAAATTGCGGAAAGGATGGTGACATGGATTAGACAAGACATGTCTTATGGAAGCATGACGGTGGAGGATGACCGATAGGAATAGAATACGCTTTACATCAAACATCTTTAAAGCTTCAACCCTAAGTAAGAAACATAGACTAAAAACAATTTAACACCAATTTTAGGCATTGGACTTTGGGCAAAGGGTTATATACAAATGTTTACAGTTCTAAGTGATAACAGTAACCATGAATTGCATAATACCTCCCAATGAACCGAGAAAAATGGGTAAGCAATCCCTCTGAATGTTGTGTTCAGTGTATCATGTTTACAAGGCGATAGACTTGGCTTCCTATGGATAAAGGATTGCAACCTAGTGGGGTCTCCCTTCAAATACGTGACGGTACGGGGAGCACAAGTCTGTACTAGCACTGTCTAGTGCCGAAGCGAATGACAGCTGCTAGGTTTAAAGACGTTGGAACATGTCTCTAGCCTAGACCTTCTAAATTTGTTCGTTAGGTTTCAAATGCGCCTTAGGTTAATTGAATACATTTTAGACTTTATCTTGAAATTATGTCTCGGTTCAGGCCATATTGATGCAACTCGAAAAACTCCTATATGCAGCTAAATGAGACAAGATCCTTTCAATTTGATGAATTGTTTACACTAATGAGAGTAACAAACACACTCAATGCAACAAACAAGCAATTGAAATCAAAATGACCTTTTCACTATTTCTCTTTTTGAAAACAAAATGATGAAAAACTCTTTCCAATTCCTATCTTTCCTATCAAACTCACTTCAAGTAGTCCTTTCCCTAGTAAAGAGAATTCATTTCTTTTCCAATGCAAATGACGATGCAACTCTAGTCTTCAATGATGCTAACTAATGTAACATATTGATTCAGCAAACTAGAATTATGTATTTTTCAATGAAATGAGAAAACAAATTCTTCAGAAACACTTCAATGAAACATTTCCAATACAATCAACCTCAAGAAAATGCAAAGCACAAAAGAGAATTACTTTCAAACTAATGATGCAAAGACTCAACCAAAAGCAAGATGAGCAATGTGATCTATGCCCAAAAAGAGACACTCAAACAACAAACAAAACTTTTCAAACTTGTTAAATGGAAATCAAAGCAACAAAAGGACTAACATACGAAATGCAAGGAGCAACTTGACTATCGACTTGACTTGCTGAGCACACAAACATGTGAATGGATGACGACCTAGATTCCCTAGGGTTACAAGCCATCCAAGAACTCAAGAAACTAAGTGAATAAAATGCAAACCAAACAAGCATATAAACCAAGCTAAAAGAGCTTTCCAGCTAGGGAGAACACAGTAAAAACAAGTTAAGAGATAGAAATCAAAAGGGAAAGACACACTAGTTATGATCTAGGGGAAACCTTGATCTTCACCTATAGGAATCGACATGACTGCCTAACTGACAACAAGCGCCAGAAGGGGGTCGGCGTAACTGTTTTTGAGAAACTTGTGCTGATTGGCACAACTGTCAAAAAAAGAAACACGCTGGCCTAAGATTCAAGGAAAAACAAATCAAAGGCTAAAACCAGACTTGTCACTATAAATTTCAAGCTCATAGCAATAAACTAGGCAAAGAAAAGAACACTAAAGGGGAATGGTGCTACTAGAAAAGTCCACACAAAACCATAAAATGAAAATCAATCAAACGGAAGGATTGGTTCCCCAATGGAGTCGCCAATTTGTGGTGCACGTAAATTCTCAGTGTGGACACAAACAATTCCTCTAGCCCAAGAGAGAGGGTCTAGCCACAAACAAACAATCTATGGAAAATCTCCTTATGCTAGAATCAAATAAGAGGGCCTACCTCTTAGAACGTTATTCTGCTTGGTGATGATCCTGCTTCCTTACTCCATCTATCTTTCATTTCCTTCCTTCGAATACCTGAAACAAGCAAAGAAATACCAAACAACAAACGTGATAGCATACAAATTGTATCCAACCTACTTAGCAGGTCAAGGAACATTAAGCCATAAAAATGTAAGATAACACTTCATGTAGGAAATCAATCAATAGTTGTATTCATATAAATTCAGAAAGAGATTACAACCAATTCCTTGACGTTGTTGGTCTCCTCCAACGTATCCGGGTTCCCACACTTTTGCTAGCATCTCATGGATAACCCCAACAATGTAATTTTTTAAGGCCTCTTCTCTTTAGTCTCAAACCCAACCAAACACACTATTCTCCCTTAAATATACACTAGAAAGCTACAAGCTATAGATATTTTGATGATCATTCAAACTCACTCCAAAACTCGTTTAGCTTGGGAAATGAGAGGTTTATATAGCTTGGATGGAGGGGAGATGGTTCCTCTCATCATGGGAGAAGGCCTTAACTCTTGGGTTTGTTCCATCCTAATAGGGAAAAGGAGCCCAAACTGACTTCCTTGGCTCCATCTAGCCCAACCATCTACCAGACTTCCATTATGAAGCTTCTAGACCTGGACGCTTCGACTCCATATTTAAAAAACTTGCCAAAAGAGGATTAGCATGACTAGAAAAGGGTTTAGTCACTCCGTACGGCACTAGTTCTACTTTTAATCTGTGCAAATTGACACGAGGAGGAAACTGGTAAATAGCGTTGATCTTGTAAACTGGGGTAAAAGGAAGATTCTTGGGAAATGATGCCAAGGGGAATTATTCTACTCATGAAGAGGGACATACTGGGAGTTTCTTCATGATGGGAAAGCATGTAGGGTTCACTGTAGAGGTCCTCTAGGATAGTGGACCGGGAGTACAGGGACAGTGACAAAATGTTGTGTAACAAGTTGTAACAATGGAGGTAGATGAGTGAAGGGGCTTCGATGGCAGACTCTAGGTAGTAAGGAACTTTCTTGTGCAAGAGCTATGGGCCATGGAAGAAGTCAGAGGAGGAGCTAAATTTAGAATGGCATAGAATGGCATCCAATTCAACAATTATGCAATCTCTCCAGGGAAATTGGTATTGATTTCCCTCTCATCCCCCTAACTCCTACAACCACCAACTCCAAGGAAAGCTCCATGGATATGGATTCCTCACATCATATTAGCTCACCTCCTCCCTTGAGACCTACAAGGGCACTAGTAAAGGACAAAGGTCCAGAGGTTGCGGTTCACCATCCCATAAGAAGCCTGAGACAAAAGTTAATAGTCAGTTGAAACCTCCCACCAGTATTGCCTAGGTCTCTAAAGGCGAATCTTCTCAACAAGGCACAATCTCTTATGGTTGTGTGATCAAATGGGAGCATCCTCCCTAGTTGCTAGAAGGACATGAAAATCCAATTATCTACCTAGCCATGTTGGAGTAGGAGCACAAGGCTAAAACTAAGCAATGCCAATCTTAAGAAGATCTAGGGCCAAGAAAACAACATGCGAGGTTCCTCATTAAACAACATATTATTTTGTATTTCTTCATTTTACAAAGTTGTTTTAGTTTCTCTAGTTATGCCAAAAGGCATCGTTTTTGTATGGCCTTTGTTCATTTTTGTATGGCTTATGTTCTCAAACTATCTTCTGCATTCTCTGAAGGACCATTTGGTTTCCCCTTCATGAGAAGATGGTCCCTCTCTAGCACTTTTTAGACCAAATTTAGCACTTTGCATAGATCTCTTCTTCTGAACACTAGCCTCTACAGCTCACCTCTGCTTGTACTCTATCTAAAACATTTTTGGTAATATTAAGTACCTGCTTTCTTTTAAAAAAAATGTCGCTGAAATACATGGATAAGCGTACATCAAGCACATGCACAACCACATTACCAAATATGGTTAATATACGTGGATATGTGTATATCAACCACATTAATAATTATTAAGTATATGTTAGAGATTTACTATTAATATTAATTATTATATAATTATAATAATTATATAAGTAATCATTAAGTTTTATAATATGAAGTTTAAATATTGGGTTTTAATATTAGGATTTTAATATAGGGTTTTATTAGAAGGGTTTTAGTATTAGTAAGCATAAGTTAAATATTCAACTAAGTGAGTTTGTTTCAATTAACATTGAAACCTCAGTTTTTAACCTTAATCTTTTGTGTTTATAACCCTAGTTTTTGTTCTTGTAACCCTAAATATTATTGTAATGAAAAATGATCCATAGCTTGATGATATGCCATAGTTGATCAATTTTCAAGAGAAGGCCAAAGTCCAATATTATAAACCCTAATAGTAAAAACCCAAATATTAAACCCAATATTACAAAATCTAATATTAGGCTCTAATATTAAAAACAATACTATAAAACCAAATATCAAACCCTAATTTTGTAATGTTGCAAAGCAACATTGAATAAGTTGCAATGTAATGTAACATTGCAACAATGATTCTCACGTTGATTATCACATTGTGACAATGTTTGTAATAATGCAACGTTGGATATATTTCTCTACCATTCCAATGTCACAATATTATAAACCCAATACTATAAACCCTAATATTAAACCCAATATTATAATCCCTAATGTTAAATGAAACATTATAAACTCAATATTCTAAACCTCGCATTATAAACTCTAATATTAAGTCCAATATTATAAAACTTATTATTATTAACCTTATATTATAAACCCTAATATTAAACCCAATATTATAAACCCTGATATTATAAACATAATATGAAACCCAGTATTATAAACCCTAATATTAAACCCAACATTATAAACATAATATTGAACCCTAATTTTGTAATGTTATATTGTGACGTTGAATAAATTACAACATACTATAAAATTACGACAATGAATTGATTGTCATATTGCAACAATATTTATTGCAATGTGACTAATATTAAACTCAATAATATAAACCCTAATATTATATAAACCATAATATTAAACCCAATATCATAAACTCTAATATTATAAACTCAATATTATAGATCGTATTATTAAACCCAATATTATAAACTTAATATTATAAAGCCTAATATTAAACCCAATATTATAATATCATCATTGTCAACTATTTAAATAATGACTATCAGGTTGACTTTGTTTGACTATGTTCACTATTGTGGTTGACTATGTTTGACTATTAATCTTAATCAATAATAATGACATGATATTATGTTTGACTAAAGATGAGGAGTGTTGATGGTCAAAAATAGTCAAACATAGTCAAACATGATCAACAACATTAATAAATATGGTTGACTAATTTTGTAATGTCATAATGTGAAAATGAATAAATTACAATGTAATGTAACACTGCGACAATGATTATCACGTTGGAGCAATGTTTGCCACACTGTGACGTTGGATAGATTTTTGTACCATTCTGACATCGCAACATGTTTGATTATTAAAACCCTAATACTAAAATGAAATATTAAAACCCCAATATTAAAACCCAATACTAAAACCCTAATATTAAAACCCAATATTAAAAATATGGTAAACATAGGGTTGTTAATGGTAATGGTCACCAGATTTCTATTATTATTTATATTATTAGTCTTATAAAATGGTTGGCCATGTTTAGCATGCGTTGACCATGGTTTTTAAAGGTTGACTATGATTGATTATGTCATTACATTGACTATTGTTGAATATGGTAAACATGGCGAACATGGTTTGACTAATTTGACTATGGTTGACCCTAGTTTTCTATGATAGATTATGGTTGTCTAATTTGACAACGGTTGGCCACGTTCAACCATAGAGACCTTGGTTGACTATGTTCAACCATTCTAACCCTTAATGACCATAGTTGGCCATTAGGAATTGGTAGAGCAAGAGGTTTTCTTGGTTGAAACGGATATTGATGGTTGACCAAGGTTAACCATGGCTAGATATGACTAACTAAATTTGTGTATCATTGAGCATCAATGAAAATGATTGACCACTGTTTATATTTAAACTTATTAATATTAATCTTAAAGTTGATATTAAATTTACAATTATTAAACATATTAATAGTAATACTAACCTTACTATTAAATTTATATTATACTTATCTAAAAATTAACCTTAATAATAATAATAATAATATTATTATTATTATTATTATTATTATTAACGTTAACACTAATATTAATATTACCATAATAAATCCTAATATCAATATTAAATTCTATTTTTAATAATATTAAAACTTAAGAATTAAATTCTCAATGGGGAAAAAAACCCGAGTAGAGGACGGAGCTGCGCTAGGGTTTGAGTTTGGGCTTGGCACTAGTAACCATGGCGGGTCGTGGAGGAGGGAGTTATGCTCCCTCCTATAGTCAAATAACGGCGAACAGAAACAAGGAAACTGATCTGCGTCACTTCAAGAAACAAACAGAGGTGATAACTAAGGATACTAACACAGGAAATACCAAACCTCACGAACAGAGAGCAAATCATGAGGAAGAGAGCAGGGAGAAGAGAAAAGAGGACATTAGTCAGAAATTTGCACCTCTGGGGGTGACAGGCATCTGTAAACCCAAGTCGATCATTACTCCTCGGTTCATTTTAAATGACCCGGCGCTACAGGTGCACAAAGATCACATGATGGAACACACGGTCATATGAAAATTTATGGGGATTTTGCCAAAGAGAAGGCCTTACATGCATGGATAAAGAACCACTGGAAACCTAACAGGGAAATAAACCTTCACCTCAGATCCAAGGGTTTCTTTATGATGGTTTTCACGAGCTTAGAAGACAAAGACAGAGTGTTTGAGGGAGGACCTTATTTCTACGCTACTACAGACCTTTACATGCGACCATGGGTGATGAACTTTGTCCCAAAACGAGAAACATTCACCTCAGTACCGATATGGATGCGACTTTACTCCCTTCCTTTAGATTATTGGCCACCAGAGTCTTTAAATGCTATCGGCAATAAACTAGGGCATTTTATAAACATATCAAATGTGAAATTAAGAGGCAAATACACTTCCTTCAGCCAGATCTGTGTGGAAATGGACCTATCTGGGGCACTCCCAAACGAGATGATTTTAGAAGTCTGTGATGAAGAATGAGTGTAGGCGGTGGATTATGAGCATGTCCCATTTAGATTCCGTAAGTGTCATGAACACGGACAACTTTAGAGAGAATACCCATTCAATAAATTGGAAAGAAACAAAAAAAACCACCACAAGTAAAGATCTCGAGGGTTTCACCAAGTTGGGGGGTAAGGGGAAAGGAGGAAAGAGGAACCTAAAGAAAATCAATGAGGATGGACAACTAAGCCATAATAGTTTCAAAATGTTAGAAGAAGATATAGGAAACAATGCGGAAAACTATAAATCGGAAACTAAAACCAATGAGAAGGATAAGGATACTAGCATGGAGGACATACCAGAGAACAGCCAGCAACAGAATGATCCACCGATCATTGTGGAACTCAACAGGGACCATGAGATGACCCGAAGTGAGGCAGGAACAGAGGATTATGAGCTACAGGAGATTCTTGAAAAGGAAAACTTGGATCTGGAAAAGTCTCTGAAGCAGGGTATTACCAAAGGAGTTAACTCCCTACCAAAAGAGGAGTTTGACAGGGTCCAACAGCTCTTCCTATGGTGATCATATTCGAAGAGTTCTGGAGTCAAAAGAAACCATGACAGTCAAGAAAATAGAGGGCTGAAGACAATGGAGGAAACACAGGGGAACTCTTGCAAGAAACTGGGTAGGAAAAGAGGAAGGAAAAGACAAAATGAGTTGCTGACAAAATGTGGAAAACTCATGATCAACTCAGGTAAGATGAAAGATCTCACTAGTTACTCTTTTTAAAAATCTATCTTAATGAAGTTTACAACATAGAATATTAGGGGTCTAGGAAGCAAAAGGAAACAAAGAAATCTTAGCAGTAGAATAAAAGAAGAAAAACCAAACATGGTTTTCATTTAGGAAACGAAGTGCTCAATGGATAAAATTAGAGAAATCCACAGCAAATGTTTAAGCAGGTATGAGTATCAAGAGGTTAAGGCAGACAGCTCAGCAGGAGCGATTCTGATGCTTTGGGATCCCCAAAAACTTGGAATTTTGGATGTGGAAGTGTCCAGGAACTATCTTTCGCTGGTAATACAACCTATGGGTGATAAGGGAATTTACATGATCGCAAAAGTCTACAGACCTCAAAAGCTAGAAGACAAACTCAAGCTTCTCACTTCCCTTGAGGAGCTAAGAGAGAGACATCCTAATTTACCCTGGATTCTTGCAGGAGATTTCAATATGATCAAATCTCTTACAGAGAAAAAAGGTGGCACCAAAACACTAGGTAGAGACTCCACTGCCTTCCAGAACTTTATAAATAACATGAGATTAGTGAATGTTGAAACATTAAATGGCACTGTCACTTGGAACAATAAGAGAGGAGGGGCCTCTCAAGTTGCCTCTAAAATGGATAGATTATTAATCTTAGAGGACCTATTTCTCATGGGCCCTAACATGTCAGCTGATATCCTTCCATTTAGAGGTTCAGACCACTGGCCTGTCTAGCTTGAAGCCACTTTTATGGGTACACCGAGGAATAGACCCTTTAGGTTTGAAGATATCTGGCTCTCTCACCCTGACTTCACCAGCAACATTGAGAAATGGTGGATGGAAGAGTTTCCCTTTCAAGGCACTAAAATGTACATGCTACAACAAATAATTAAACACATCAAAGCTAGACTCAAAGATTGGAAAAAAAAACAATTTGGCAACATTTTCAAAGCCAAAAAGAAGTTGAACAAAAACTTCAGGGGATTAATCAGCTTATGATCATGGATGGCTTTACCAAGGAAAGGAATACTCAAGCTGATGTTCTTCAGAAGGAATGGGATGATAGGTGCAGACAAGAAGAGATTTTATAGAGACAAAAATTGAGAGTACAATAGATTAAAGAAGGGGAAAGAAACACAAAGTTTTTTCATAAGTCAACTTTGAGTCACAGGTCACATAACAAAATTTTGAAACTCAAAGATTCTCAAGGAAAAGAGCTCATCACCCACAAAGAAATGGAATCTGTCCTAGTTCAACACTTTCTCAAGATTGCAAGGGATCCTCTCTTTGACAGTTCACAGTTTATTAATAAATTCATAAGGTATATCCCCAAGCTAGTAACAAGGGAAGACAATCATAATATCAATAGGCCAGTATCTGAAGACGAGGTCGGGGAAGTTATCAACGAGATGAAAAATGGGAAAGCTCCTGGCCCGGATGGTTTCAATGTGGACTTTTTCAAAGCATGCTGGAAAACAGTCAAACAAGACATCCTTAATGTAGTTGAAGACTTAAGAAGATCCAGATCGGTCCTGAAGGCTCTAAATGCCTCTTTCATAGCTTTGATTCCAAAGCAGGAAAAATCCATCACACCGGACTGATTCAAACCCATAGCCTTGTGTAATATCGTGTACAAAATTATTTCCAAAGTGATCGCTAACAAACTCAAGCCCCTTCTTCCAACTCTTATCTCAAAGGAGCAACTGGTTATGTGGAAGGAAGACAGATTCTCATCAATATCATTCAAGCTCATGAGATGGTACACTCTTTGAAAAACAACAAGCAAGCTGGAATGATCATACAGCTTGACCTAGCGAAAGCTTATGACAAGCTAAGCTGGTCTTACATCAGAGAAATTCTGAAAGCTTATGGTTTTGACCACAATTGGATCAGATGGGTCATGGCCCTTGTATCCACAGCCAATTTTTCAATTCTTCTTAATGGATTTCCCTCAAGAACATTCATGCCTTCTAGGGGTCTAAGACAAGGAGATCCGCTCTCCCCCTTCCTCTTTGTGCTCATGATGGAAGGGCTAGGCAAAGCGATAAAAATGGCAAGTGCCGAGGGAAGAATCCAGGGTTTGAAACTCACCACAGATGGCTCGACTTCAACTCACCAACAATTTGTGGATGACACTATGCTGCAGGGCATTCCCACGGTCAAGGAAGCCAAAGCTTTTAAACAAATCCTGAATGACTTTGCCATGGCGGCTGGTACAGAGGTAAGCCTTGACAAATGAAAATTTTTATTTTTTAACACTGACATTGTTATTCAAAGAAACCTTACCAGAATTCTAGGGTTCCAAAGGGATCAATTACCCTCTAAGTACCTCGGAATGCCCCTTACAGACAAACCTCTAAGTAGGGGAGTTTGGGAGCCGGTCATTAACAAACTTCAGGATAGGATCTGGAAGTGGAAATGTATATCTTTGAATTTAGCAGGGCGCCTTGTGCTCACAAAAGATGTCCTATAGGCTATACCCATTTTCATGATGTCAGCTCTTCCTGTTCCTAAAGTAGTTTTACAAAAGATTAGGAACATCCAAAGAGATTTTCTTTGGGGCAAAGGGGAAGAGAAAAATAAATGGGCTCTAGTAGCTTGGGATAAGCTCTGCAAACCTAAGTCCCATGGAAGTTTGGGGCTTCATGACCCTGAAACCCTTAGTAGAGTTTCGCGTACAAAGCTTTGGTGGAGGTGGCTTAAGGATTCGACATCCCCATGAGCAAAGCTTTGGAAACAAAAAATATGCACAAAATTGGCCGGAGAGGCATCATATTTGAATGTCTGGGCTTATCAAGGGCTCCCACATTTGGAATCTTTCTTGGGAAGATGCATCGTCCAGCAGCACAGCTTCTAGGAGATCTGAGATGGGAACTTGGCAAGATTCTGGGAGGATAATTGGCAACAAGAACCAAACCTATTTAGAGAAGAACTAACTGAACTCAAGAATGATACCGACAATAAAGGTTTATGCATGGTAAGTGATTTCTGGGATCAGGTAAGGAACAATGGCAAATGGAGAACTTGGAAGGATCTAGGCTACAGGGAAGAGAGCCCTTTGAAAGCTCAGGCAAACTCTCTTGCAATGGACTTAGAACAAAGGAAGATTTTGGTCTCATCCTCGTCTAACCAACTAAGATGGGGAAGAAACACAGAAGGTGGCTTTAACCTCAAAGAAGCCAAGCAGATAGCCATAGGGTGTGTTATGAATACCCTGATAAGGCATGGAAGGACCTTTGGCAGAACCCGCATTGGATGAAAATAAAGATGTTCATGTGGTTGGTTCAACAAAAGAAAATTCTAACTTGGGAAAATCTTCTGAAGAAATGTTTTGTTGGCCCATACAAATGTTACCTGTGTGATACATACGAGGAGACAATGGAACACTTACTCAACCTTTGCCCTTTCACCTCAACTTTATGGGATTGGGTGGCCTTAGTCTTCAGACAAACTGACAGGGATGACCTCAGTATTACCAACACTCTAAGGAATTGGAGAAGAAACTTCTTAGGCAATGAGCTCATCAACAACGCTTGGACTTTGGTTCCATGCTTCCTAATCTGCGATGTTTGGAAAGAATGCAATGGCAGGATTTTCAAAAGCAAAACTAGCTCAACCCATAATATTATTGCACAGATATTAAGACAGCTCAAAGATATTGTTGATGCCATGTTAGGGAGACCTCCTGAGGAACCGATGTTGCCCCAGGACAAGCGTATACTGCTGCAGTTGGGTCTCCAGTCGCAAGTTCTCAATAGCATACACAAGGAGGTAAGCTAGATAAATGTTGATAAAGACTTTTGGCAACCTCCACCTCATGGTTTTTGGAAAATTAACATAGATGGAGCTTCTAAAGGTAATCCAGGGATGGCTGGGTTTGGCGGGGTCATCAGAGATAAGCAGGGGTGCATAAAGGATATCTTTCATGGTCATCTAGGAACGGCTACAAGCAACATGGTGGAGCTCATGGCCTTAGAGCAGAGCTTGGAAATACTAATTGAGTCAAATTCTCACAAGGATATTATTGAAGATGACTCGCAATTAGTTATTAATGCGGCCAAGAAAATCTGCGATGGAAAAGCACCTAAAAAAGTATCCAAACATTGGCGACTTTTGCAGGTCTTTTAGCGCATTCATTCCCACCTACAAACCCTGAGACTGGCCAGCCTCGTTCATGTACGAAAAAAAGCCAATATGCTAGTTGATCGTCTAGCGAATGAAGGAGTGTTGTGCAAAGAAAGTTACAGTAGGCATGTGTGGGTTTGAACACCCTTGGGGAAGTTGTGGGAGGATTGTCAAAGACAGGCAGACAAAGACATGGAAAACTTCCATACCATTAGGTCTGAACAAGAAGAAAGACTAGTGGAAGTCGAAGAAAGCATGGTTGTAAGCCTTTCTTAACTACTCGATTTAAAAACAAAACAAAAAACAGGGAGGGAAGAGAGAAGAAAATTGCGCAAATTAGACCTTTCCACAAGGGAGAGGTGCTTGGTAATCAGCGGGCCTCTTAACAGGTCACCAACCATGGATCCTAATTGTCTTTGCAATAGTATGGCCATCGGGTAGAAAAGTAATCGGAGGATAACCACAAAAATGGACCCAATACTTTATAGATAAGTGGTTTATTTTCCTCATCGGGTCCGAAAAGGAAATTAAAGACCATGCAGGTTTTTGATCCGATATCTTGGAGGAATGTCACATCATCAGGGGCTCTATCGTACGGGTTTCGGGTTTTAAAAGTGCTCGAAACTTATGTTTCAAACCGGACCCGAACACTCTTTAAACTCTGGCTCACTTTCCTTATTGGGTTTGTGCACCAGGTAAAAGGGATGCTTGTTGCCAAAACGCTAGTTTCGTGACTGTTGGACCTCACGAGATCTTGGATGGAGATTTTTTATAAGCCTCAGATTGAGGGTTTCGGGTTCTTTTTCGGGCTGTGTAGTTGGTTACCCTTCATAGGGTTAGCCTGTATTGGTCCTTACATTGTAAGGCCTTGTAAATTATGTAATCTTTGTTTCAGTTAATAGAAGGCTCCATTGTTATTTGACCAAAATAAAATAATATTAAAACCTAACCTTAAACATATCAAAGGTAAACATTAATAAATCCTAAATTAATAATGATAACCCATAATGTTAGGTTAATATTAATAAATTCTAACCCTAATATTAATAATATCATAGGTAAACATTAATAAATCCTAAATTAATAACAATAATCCATAATGTTAGATTAATACTAATAACCCTAAATTAACATTATTAACCCTAATGACAAGTGTTAACTATTTTTTTTAATTCTAAAAAAATTTCAAGTCCCTTATACAAATATAATATCAATATGTTAATTTATAGATTAATGTATAATATTAATATGCTAATTTATAGATTAATATATTAAGTATAGTTAACTATTATATTATAATAAATTACAAGTTAATAATATAAAATATTTATATTAAATATTAGCTTTGATTATTTAATTTAATAATTAAATTAAATTATAACTTATTAATATTAAAATTTATTAATATTATCTTTAACCTTAATATTAAAAGTAATAAACATATTAATAATAACCTTAGGGTACCAAAAACATTGAGAAGCTTAGGGCATCAAACCCTATGCGTATTTCTTTCATAGTGCGAAGCTCGCCAAAAGGTCAAATGGAATGAAATGCAAATTATTATATTAATGTGGTTTGACCATGTTGATTAATGTGTTAGTTGTTAGTAGAGGTATGGGCATATTAGAACCTTTGGTCTTTCAAGGACATGTATCTCAACCTTTCTACCAAAAGGTCATTGTAGGTAAATGTATTACTTTCAAATATTCCTTTAACACACAGAAGGTAGGTCATTTTAGGTACATGTATTACTTTCAAATATTCCTTTAAAAACACCTATAATTTGTTTGTTTGGTATCTCAACCTTTCTGCCAAAAGGTCATTGTAGGTACATGTATTACTTTCAAATATTCCTTTAAAAACACATATAATTTGTTTGTATGGTGCAAGTTGGTAATTTACTATAAGACAACATAAATTAAGCTTCCATGGAAATTATATATTATTAATGCATCTACTTTGAGGCATTCATTATTATAATCCTCTATAGTAATAATGTATTATTAATGTGTCTACTAAATTGCATCTACTTTGAGGCATTCATTATTATAATCCTCTATAGTAATAATGTATTATTAATGTGTCTACTAAATTTATGACATTCACTATTGTGACATTAGATATTCCTATGGTCAGAGGAGTGTAGATGTTAACACCAATAAACTGTGGAGTACATGTTATCATTTATATCAAGTCAAATGTATTTTACTTATAAAGGCATTTATATATCAAGTACAAACCCACCATATCCACGTGCCGCCCACCACATTTGTTATAAAGGCATGTTACAACCAGACATCTAAATTTGACCAACTTTGATCACAAATCTATGTGATTCCACCGATCTCACAACTACGTTAAAAATAATTTATTTATTTCTTTCCTCTTCTGTCATTTCATAACCTTCTCATCACGTGCACTTTCAGCCCCGCCAGATGTGCCAAACAAAATATTTAGATGATATGAGGTGACAAGGCCGATAAGCCACGTCGCGCAACGCATTCCGCGTCGTGGATATCCCTCACCATTGCAACTGTGATTCCAATTCGGAAGACCGTCATACGACAATGAGACTCTGCCACGTGTTTTGATTCCACTTCCAAGGATGGTTATATGAACAGTCATGCTACCACGTGTCTTGCCTCCAATTCAAAGGACGGTCTCATGGAATGATGAGACTCTGCCATCTGTTTTGGATCTTTTTTCACATTACGTGCATGTTCTCGCTGCCCTCATCCAACTGACTTATGGTGGGATATTCATATTGTAAAATATAAAAATGGCTAATTTGGCTTAAAATATAAAAACTATCTTATTTTGTTATAAAATATATATTTTTCTTTTCTTTTTTTTAGTCTATGCCATGGGCAGCAGGGATAGGTTGGGATATTAAAATTGTTTTAACCAAAGATTGTGATATATATTGTAATTTAATTTTTGTTAAGTTTTTTAAACACGGAAACGGATTTTTGTTAGCGAATCAAACATTTAAAAGTCTTATTTGGCCTCTTCCCGAGGCGGAGAGGGACATATTGTACCAAGAATTTAGCGTAAAAATGCATACAATCAAGTTATTTTTCCATAATATAGTAATGCTAGCATTATTTGGGGTAACCTTAGATGTTTTGAGGCCATGAGTTTGCACTTGTTGCCAAGTTCATAATCACGCAATGTTGCCACCTACACGGAACGAGTTTGCACTTGCTCATAGATTCATAATCATGCAATGTTGCCACCTGCACGGAACGAGTTTGCATTTGTTGCCAGGTTCAAAATCATGTAATGTTTCCACCTGCATGGAATAAGTTTGCATTTGTTGTCACGCTTCCACAATTTGCAATTGTTGCCACGTTCATAATCATGCAATTTCCACCTGCACGGAACAAAATATGCAACTGGTTAGTTGTTAATCATGCAATATACAATGTTGCCACATGTAGTGAACAAAATATGCAAGTGATTAGCTGTTAGAAATCTGAGGGGAGGAGTTCAGAATGGAACAAAGATAAACAACCTTGTGCATCATCACGAGTGGAATTATCTACAAAGAAAACCCCATTCAAATGCTTTCTTATTCCTTCTCTAAGTGCAGGCATCAGAGGTAAGGGCCCCCGGTCAGAAAAGGATCATGTATGCAAGCAGAGTGAAAACTTATGAAATCAACACAAACTCGAACATCTTCAGAGTTTTCTTACTTTGTATCACAATGGGCCTCACCCATTGGTTTGCTTTCAATTATACCCTTCTGCTTGTACACTCATGGGTTTATGTCAAAATATTAAAATTGCCTTAATTTGCTATAAAATATATCCTTACCCTAACATGGATTGTTTTCCTTTCAAATATACCCTTGTACAATTATGGGTTTATGTCAAACGACATTTAACTAAATTGGAACATGTTGTTGTAAGGGAAAGACTAAGTGGTTATGAATATTTAATTAACATAAGGTACTTTTAAGTGTTGATTAGTATAATCACATTAATAAATGTAGTTGATATATGTCAATAGGCGTATATCAATAACATGCACAACCATATTAGTAAATATTGTTGATATACACCAATAGGCATCAATGGTGTAGACTTAATATTAATATAAATATTGATATTAATAAATATATAATAATAAT
>APFE031573732.1:30424-70588 GCA_000404065.3 Pinus taeda
GACTTTATTTCAGATGCAAGAGCAAGAGGATCATTATTTTGCAGTTCAAGAGTGAAGAGTTTAATCATGAGTTGGACGACTTCAAGTGCAAAATGTGAGTCATAGAGTTGTTTCAGCTTTTGTAAAGCTTCAAAGGCAGTTGAATATGATGAAATATGGCGAATCACCTCTTTATTTACAGATGCTGCGATTAATGCATAAGCTTTGTTGTTCTTGTTTTCCCAAATGACGAGCTCTTTGTCTGAGGTAGGCTGTACTGGGTCATTGTCTCCTTCTCCGACACACACTCCTTTCCACAAGTCATTGAAGATGAGGGTGTGTTGTATCATCCGGGACCAATCAGGATAGTTCTCCTTGCCAGTGAGAACTATTCCTACCATAGAGATGATTGAATGCATTCTGTAAAAAGAAATACTTCTACTAATAGAAAAAATACTTCTGTTGATATACAGTGAAGTTGTACTCAAAAGGGAAAAAAGATTTCAAATACTTTATGCACTATATTTTCTTCAAATCCCTCCAATGTTTATAAAAGCATCCTCATATAATATATCCAACATATAACTGGACAATTCTATAAACTCAGTTCATATTCCATATATACGCTGGACCATTCAACGCATTCAATAAAAAAGCGTTAATACTCCACAGCGCACAACATTTCAACAGTTCATATATAGCGCACAGTAGTTCATATTCCATATATACCAATCAATAAAATGTTATGGGACAACGTTAATACCATCATTCAACGCATTCAACGCATTCAAATTCAGTTCAACATACAGAGTGCAGTACCCCCTTCAACGCATTCAACAGAGCCCCTTTTTCGCATCTGTCTCCCACGCATACCATTCAATAATCCGTTGATACTACAAACGCTGTGTTAAAAATGGGATAGCGTTGCCAATCAAAAATTCAAACGCATATACTAGAACAACGCATATACCAAAAGTCAGTTCAATACCATTCAACGCATATACCAAAAGTCAGTTCAATACCAGAACTTGGACGGGCGCATACCATTAGACAGTGTTACCAAACGCATTCAAACTTCCCACTCATTACAACAATTCTAAGGAGAGAAGCATCCTTCCAAAATCGCCGTGCTCAGAGGGGCAGCTACTCCTTGCACACCATCACTCCTTATCTTTAATTGTCTGAGCTGCGTGAGAACTCCTTCAGTGAGGTCAAAGCATGGATGTAGGGGTTTTCCTTCTCTTCTATAAACATTCGTTCTTATATAAACCCATCCAATGGGAGTAGCCCAATGTTGGAGGAAGGATTTTGTTAATTTTTCTTCTATTGTAGCTCATTTTCATTCTTTGGCAGTTGTGCAAAAGTCTTCCAGTGGGGAGGAAAACAACAAGACACATTTGATGCTTTAAAACAAAAGATTAGTTCAACCTTTATAATTGCTCTTCTAAACTTGAAAAAATCATTTGAGTTTTAGGTTGATGTATGTGACTATGCCATGGGCACAATCTTTCTGCAATGTGATAAGCCCATTTATTTTCATTCAAAAATTTTCAATGGTGAAGTGTTTAAGTTACAATGACAAAGGCACTTCCATTGGATGGGTTTTATTCTACTATTACACTCGATAAAAAGGTATAAGAAAGGTATAAGTGACAAGTTTGCTGATGTACTTTCTAGGCCTATAGTTTTTGTAACTACTTTCCTCAAACACCATGTTGTTTTACATGAAAGTTATGTTCAGAAAAATACATACTTTGAAGATGTATATTCAAGCTTGAGTCAAAGGAATCATGTAGAGGAATTTGTTTACCGTTTTCATCATAATGTATTGCATCATCTTGGTAAGAAGGGCATTTCTCTTGATAGTAACATGGACAAATCCAAAGAGTTCATTGAACAAATCCAAATGGTACATCAAATAGTGCAAGATCAGCTTGAAAAGGGCAAAGACAAGTACAAAACAAGGCGTGATAAGCATCTTGTAGATCACAAGTTCTAAGTAAGTGATAAATGGATCGAGATTTGAAAGGTGAGGGAACTGTACCCTCACCTGATAGACAACTGAAAGTGATATTTTGGGGTCCAAAAGGCTTCTAGTGGAGAGGAGCGATAAGGTGCTCAAAATTATGCTCAAAAATAAAAGTTGGCATAATGGTGTTGAACCTGAACAAATGCATAGTTCTCGTCATCCTAAATCCATCACAACTCGTTTCGCACAAAATGAACACAATATGGATTCAGAAACGCGTTTTGTTCACTTTGGAAAACAGGTGATTTGTTTGAAAAAAAAGGGACAACCTAGTCAACAATCCGTACTGCTAACGAGGCTTCCCAGTTGGTGTAGACTGTGCAGTTGAGGTGGCACCATAATCTCATCACTGAATGTTTGAGTGCCATGTGGCACATTCATACAGGCATGAGTTGGTAGGATACTATTGGTTGAAGGCTATATAGGTGGACCAATGCGAGGGTGACACATGGCAAACTCGGAGACCGTCATGTGCCCTCTCAAAGGTCAAATAAAATTTTATGTGGGGAGGTCGGGCTCGAACTTGTGACCTCATTACAACAACACCAAGATTTACCACCATGCCTGTAGGTTGGTTCTTAACTAACATATCGTAGGTAGGTCGACGTTAAAGAATCGGCCCCAAAGTAAGCTAAGGTGTGATGCGATAATCACAATAGCACATCGCAATAGGGAAGGCATTAAAGAATCAGCCCCCAAAAGGATCAGGGTTGTGATGCGATTGCACATCGCAAAAGAAATGACACTACCGAAATGGGCCCCTAGCATACTAGGTTGTGATGTGATATCACAATCACATATCGCACATTGAAAGTCTCAATATATGTTACCCCTGGGCTCTGCCGATTACAATTTGCAATAATCCAGATGCGATAATATTATGGGATGCAGTTGATTGTTTTGTTGGGTCTATCATTTATCGCAATCGCATGTTGCCCCATGCTGCGTTCACAAACCATAAGGCCCATCGGTTCTCGCTGATTGCGATTTGCGATGGAGCTATCAATGTTGATAGTTTATGATTGGAATCATCACCTTAACCACCGGACCTAACCACCTCGCATATGACCACTTAGCCTTAACTGTGATATAGATGGGTTCATTAGCAAGACTGCCAATTTTAGTGGAACTACCAGAATTAACTCTAGATAATGAATTTCACTGGCAGTTAGCCAGATTTGGAGGAGAAAATTGTGGAAAGGCTGGAAAAAGTCATAACTAAGGCAATTTTAGAATTGTTGGGTGTGGAGCCTGATTATCTTCTATATTCAAAAGTACCACCACATTGGACCCCAGTTCAAAATGGGGTCGGCAACACCGCCCGTAAAATATTCACTGCCGGGGGGGTCTAGGGGGGGCGGCTGCGACCTTTGGGAGCCCCCCCTGGCGGGGGGTTTCAGGGGCAGTGCCCCCGAAGCTAAAAACAGCTGTAAAATTGCCTTGTAAAAGTATAGTAATTTCTAGTCAATCTGGGCCGTTCATTAGGCGGATGATCTGACGGTAGAACTTATGTTTAGTTTAGGGTTTTTTTCCCTAGAAGGCAACCCCTCTCTTTGTATGAGGGCACTGTATTTGAGGCTGTGAGATAGATGTGTATTCTGTGTGAGCGAGAAATAGAGAGGTGAGACTGTGAGAGAAGACAGAGGATATTACAGCGGATTTGGTGTAGGTGGTGTCTCTTCATTTTGCTGGATAATAGAAAGGAAGGACTAACTGTTCGAGGTGGACATAGCCCAAACTGGGTGAACCACATATATCTGTGTCTCTCTTGTTTTGTGCGTTTTCTGTGTTTATATTTATGCAATACTTTATGTGTTCCATTGCTCCGTAATATATATAATATTCTAACAAGAAAAAATGAGGAGCATAAAGAGGTTGGGATACCATTTTTTAGTATTCTGGACTCATTGGAGCAAGGTTCAGAAGCATTTGAGCATTATAAACACATTTTTATACTTTTGAGCATCATAGAGAGGCCCAAGCCATTGGAAGATGGACCAAAGAGACGTAGCCCAGGAGGAGTGAACTCTTTTATCATGTTCTTGTTATAATGTGTTTTTGATGTTGTTCTGTACATGTTTATGTTGTTTTTTAGTCTCTTATTTTTGTTTAATTGCTCATAAAAATTAACATAAAAACTCATTTTTCACTTGCAAAAATTCATGAATCCTTAAGCACAATGAAAGCATTTTGTTTCTAATCTGAGGAGGATCTTAGCACAATAATCTAATATTCTAAATCAGATCACAAAATCTCATTTATGATGTACTTCTGAATAAAATGTGGGATATTTTTCCAAATTTTCTTGGATTCTTGATAGATGAAAATTCCCAATTGAATGAAACATTTTGAGAACCTTTCTACATAGCAATAAAGACCAAATATGATACTCGTAATCTGATAATTTAGATTGCATGCAACCCACTAAATATGGATTTTTCGTTCTTTTATTGATTGGAATATATCTCTTCCTTTTCTCCAATGAAAACTTGAAATCCATGTGTTTCAAGAAATTCTTTTCACAACATTCACTTGAAATTAGAATATTAATAGAACTTCTTCTCGTGAGATATTCTATCCTACCCTTTGTATAACTGGAATATTTTAGATTGATATGAAAAGATCTACTCCTACTCCTAGATACAATATTTGATGGAAACATCTCCATCATTTTATCACCCTCTTTATAAGAATTTTCATAATCATTAGGAGGAATATTATCCTCACTATGATCATTCTGAACATAGTTAGGAAATTCATCACCATCATTGCTCGGAAAATATTCAGTACCATTCTCACCTATAAGAAATTCTTCATTACCATCATACTGACTTGGAGGACATTCTTCATCATCTTCATCCCACCCTTCATTAATGTTACATTGATAGTCCGTAGAATTAGGACTAAGTGGAAAATTTGACTCTCTATTTACTGGAAATTCTTCATCTCGCCTTTCGTCACTACTACTCTCATAGTGTTTAGGATTGAGACTGAGTGGAAAATGTGACTGTCTATGTACTAGAAATTCTTCATCCTACTCTTCGTCATTGTTGTTCTCATAGTCCTTAGGATTAAGACTAACTGGAAAATGTGGCTCTCTATTTATTGGAAATTCTTCATCCTGCCCTCTGTCACTGTTGTTCTTATAGTCCTTAGGATTAGGACTAAGTGGAAAATGTGACTCTCTATTTACCAAAAATTCTTCATCCTTCCCTTTTCCACTGTTATTCTCTAGTCCGACTAAGTGTAAAATGATACTTTCTATTTTCCAAAAATTCTTCATTCTCCCCTTCATCACTTCTACTCTCATAGTCCTTAGGATTAGGACTAAGTGGAAAATGTGACTATCTATTTATTGGAAATTATTCATCACACCCTTCGTTAGTGTTGCTCTCATAGTCCTTAGGATCAGTACAAAGTGGAAATATGACTCTTTATTCATAGTGAATAATTCCTCTTATATTCAACAATTTGAATAGAATTGTTACATGATGAAGATGTTGAAGCTCCAGAAAGATAGAATTCACTATCAGAAGAATCCATGACTTTAAAATAGAAGATCTTGAATGATACAAATTCACTCTCTCCTAATGACAATTTATAGCTTAAAGATGAAGATTTTCCTCCAAAGTTCCCTCCCCCCCCAAAAAAAATATTTGCCAAAAATTTCGTTTCAAATATTTCCCTCCAAAATTTCCTTCTAGAATTTATTTGAAAACATTCTACTAAAATTTTGTCTTGAAAAATTTGACCCTACTTTCCATTCAAATTTTCTACACAAATTTTCCTTTAACACATTCATTCAAAATTAAAATAAATATTTTACTTAAATTAATATTTTAGTTAAAATACCTAACATTTTCTAGATAATTAAGTTAATTTCTATAATTTCAATTATATTTTTAATCTCACATTTAACAAATGTTAGTGTATCAACTTAATATTAACTATATATTTATTTTTTCTAATTTTAATTTTAATTCCACATTCAAAAAACAATAAAGTAATCGCATAATCTCCGCGATATAATAAATTTTTTTGTCACTATCAGGTGGGAGTGCCGCGTCACAATGACCTACCAAGGGGGCGCTGTGCAAGTGGGCTTGCCCCCTGTGGGCATGCTTGCCTGCATAGCAGCCCCCTGACAGTCTGTTGTGCTATGACACACCCACCCAAGTGGTTGTTGTGCGGGCAGACCTGCCCCTGTGGGCATGCCCACCTGCACAATGACCCCTTGACATGCAGGGGGCCGATTCCTGGAATCGACATAGGGGAGCGTTGTGTCATGGACACCGCCCACCCATGACACATTGGTCGCCTGCCTACCAGGGGGTGCTCATGACACAACGACTCCCAATTAATATATATAATATTATTATATATATATATATAGTTAAGTTAGAATTTTAAAATATAGTGTCTTTTTTTTCTATTTAGTTTGTTCTTAAGATATTGTTTTCTTTTCACACACACACACACACACACACACACATATATATATATATATTTCTTCAAGGAAGGTCTCTTTGAATCTTTCTGGACCAAAGACAACATTTACATCATCTAAAGTTATAGGTGGACCCTCAATGAATATTACTGAACGAGGCCAATCTATGTCACATGGTAAAAATATAGCAAGTGTCTTCTTAAATGAAAAGAACATGATTTCGTATTAGAGGAAATCATCAGAAATGAGTCGTACAAAATTTGTATGGTATGTGAAAGATAGAGAAGGCAAAGAATCTCTGCAGATATATCTATGTGCTGGTATGATTTACGATGGTGGAAGTTATGAGGTGTTGGGAAAAGTATTGGACACATAGAGAAGTTGTTTATGTACTTACAAAACTGCCCAAATCACATGAGAATATTAAATATCATTTTGTATTGTCAATGTGTGACAGAGATGAAATTTCTACAATGATATGTAAACAAATCGTAAATGACATGCACAAAAAAGTAACTTTGCTTATTTATATTTATGTGTTTTTCATACTGTATCATTATATTTTTTATTACTTATTGTTCACATATTATATTTTGTTTGATAGAATTTTGCTAAATATCTCTCAATTATGTTGGGGGGTATTTATTTTATAGAGCGAGATATTATGGATGTGGTTAGCAGTTTCTACATAGAGTCAGAGGAAGATATGGGAAAGAAGAAAAAAAAATACTTCATAATGCTACAAGACTACATACAGGGGATCAACAAAGAATGTCTATAGTGGATCAATCTAGTAAAATTAAACAGGTTACTTTGAAGATGAGGAAGATGGAGTTGAAGAATATGTTTCCATTACTAATAATGAGATTAGAACTTATGTTGGAAAAGAGAAAAGCCATAAAAGACCAAAAACAAAAATTCCTAGTAATGTCTCTCTTCTAGTTGATGATGAGGAGATTTCTTATGTAGAAGAAAATATGATAACCCACAGGAGGAGGAAATCAAAAGTTGATCATTCTAAAAAAAACGTGGGAAACAGTGAAGATCAAAGTGAAATATCAAAGGGAAGTAGGAAAATCATAACATCAGGTGCTGATTTAAAGGATGGCATTATGAAAACAACACATAATTCCATTTGAAGTCGGTTGAAAAAAAAACTTAGTTGAGGGTAGTTGTTCATTTCAACTTAATGTTAGCCAATTCTATAAACCAAATGAAGGACAATCTAAATATCAAATTAGAAAGCCACACCACCTGCATGTTCATAACTTGAAAACATTGTTAGGGTACAATCCATATGCACATGAGGTTTCTTAGGTGGTTCTTGTTGATCCAATTCAGGTTCCTAGCAAAGAGGCATTTGAAAAGTCAAAATGTTTTGAATACAAATATTATGTAATTGGGGGGAACCACTTTGCAGAGGAAAGAAGAAAATTGATGGAGGAATATCCCAATAACTCGTTTTTTGAAATAGTGATATGTATCATTTATGTTGGTTTAAAAGATACAAAAGAAAAACTATTGAAATGTTATCATAATACATATAATGAGTATAGGGTGTATATGAATTTCATCTAAAGGGTTGGATTTATTCATAGTGAATTTGAATAAAAATATGGTAGGGATAAGACAAATGTTAGTTTAGCCTTTCAGAAGGAATGTTGTATGGAAATAGTTTATCAAATCGAAGGAAAAATCAATTCAAAAGGTGGAAAAGTAACTTAAGAGATATTTGGAAGTATGATAACATTTTCCAGTTGGCATTCAGAGCTGGAGAGATATGGGAATTGATTAATGATATTTTCCACATGTGGGAGAACATTTCCATAAAAAACTAGAAGGTTAAAAAGTCTAAATCAGTGATATGTACCAACAATAAATCAGGTCCTGAAATGAAGCACCTTCTAGATGATATGACTATCACATCTTAGAGAACAATGCAAGGAGTGAAGGATGACAACTTGTCAAATCAATATTATCTTGTGTGAAGTCAAGTGAATTATTATTGGATGAAATGTGCGAGGGATTCAAAAGTAAGTTTGTTGAATTATTTTTACTTATTTTTGGATTATAATTTTCTTTTAAATATAACATATTGTTGTTTGTAATATTTTCTATACGTATCACTATATTAACATTTTTCACTTTATCTATTCAGTCATAAGGTTTATATGAAAATGAAAGAACATAGGGTTAAATTGTTGAATGAATATAGTTGGGATGATGTTGTACGCAACTACCCAGATTCAAGTTCTACATTAACACTAAATTTTTTATCTTGCATTCAAAAAGGTATGTTGATTTATACATTCATTTTTATTCATATGTACACTATTTTTAGTTTATAACTTATACATATATTTTTTTATTTGATTATAAATGTTGAAGAAGGATGCAAATGGAGTACCAGGTAGTTTCAAAAGATTTACTGAAAAAATTAAGTTGGAAAGGTTGAAAAAGCAGTGTCTTAGGAATGTTGAACTTGATCCTAGTTTTACTCATTTGATTTGGAATGGGCTTGACACTATCCAATATCAAGTAATACAATGTGATTGTGAATACATTACAAAAATTATACCTAAAAGTGATTATTCCCTAGTTATTGCAGATATTCTTCATGGTTTCAATATCCCAAACATTCAATATGATAGTGAGCCTTATACTTATCAAGCTTTTAGTAAAGTGGTTACGAGATTTCCAGAAGTCACAACATCACCATTTTGGAGATTTGTGACATTTTATTCAGGCACACAATTTGGAATGTTATTATCAAGCTTCAAGGGAAAAACAAACTCAAGAATGGAGTTTACATGGTAAGCCATTGAAATTGTACATTTTATTAATATTAAAAAAACATTTATGTATAAGTTAATTGAACTTTTACTATTTCATGTTATAGAAAAAGTCAAATCTTATTAATTATGGAGATCATCCGTTTATAAGTGATTGTGAGTTCATTTGTGTTGAATGTTGGACAAAATATGATAACTATAAGTATATTCTTCTGAATCGGGTAGATGGAAAGAGTCATAGCCAAGTATTGGTTCATGATGTTGTTGTAAAAAAACTAATATATGAAGATAAATAAGAAAAATGAGATATAGTTAACATTTATCAAAAACCACAGTCATTGATTAACTATCTTATATATTTATGTTCAAATGAAGGAGGTTGGGTTTTGGATTTATTCTTAGGTCCAGGAAAGTTTTATTATATAAAATTGAATTTCAATATATTCTCTTTTAATTTTTATGTGTTTATACCAATTTACTTAATTATTTCTTTTGTACTTGATGATTAGGTACAACACTAACATGTTGCCTACAAAAAGCAAGAAATTACATTTCCATTGAAAAAGACTCACTACAGTGCAATTTTATTCAACAAAGATTCAATGCTATTCAATTTCTTCTAGTGTGCAATGCAAGAAGTTGGTTTGAAGAAAGGGGATTATAATGAATCACGTGTGGCAAAAAAGGCAAAGGAACCTCAACCATTGTTAAATGCAATGATTGACAAGGGATACTTTGGGAGATTTGCAGACTTCAAAGATTTGCTAGAAGAGGAAAATGATCAAACTGAAGCAAAAAAAATTGTGGACGAAGATAATTAAATGAAACTCTAGAAGATGATGAGTATGGATTACATGATGTTATTGACTGAATTTAAGTTATGCTTGCAAATCAAGCTCATTTTTTGTAACTATTCATTAGTTATACTTGTAATGTTTTGAATTTGAGATTTTATGAGAAGAGTAAATATTCAATTATTGTGGTTATATGTTTAATATTTGTATTATGTGATTTTCACTTTAATTTTTATGTGAATAATTATTTTTTGAAAAACAACTGTGATTATTATTATTTTTTGACATAAAATTCATAAAAAAATGTTATTTTTTTTTTTGTTAAAATTATCTCATAAAAATCATTTATTGGACATGTCATTGTTAGCAAAAAAGTCTCAAAATGTGTATTTTTTTGTTATATCTATATCCAAAATGTGTTTTTTATGTGAAATGTTAAAAATTATTGCTATTTTAGTGACAATTATTTGATGTGCATTGAAATATTAATTAATGATACATAAATATATATAAAACCATAATTTTAAAATACACTGTACAAAAAAAAAGGATCTCACTAAAAAAATTAAAAGAAAAACAAAAAAAACACAAACTTCAAAATAAATATATTAGTGAAGAAGAAGAAGACGACTACTTCAAAAGTTGTTAAATTAAAAAAACAATTATCACACTTAATACATTAGAAAATTTAAAATATCGAAAATGAGTCTTTTAAAAAAAGGGGTTGATGTTGCGTCAACACTTTTTAAAATATGCACGAAAATCACTAAATTTTAAAAATATTGCTCATACTTGATACATACGAAAATTTAAAGTGTCAAAAATATACTAAAAAGAAAGATGTTAATTATGAATCAACACTTTTCAAAATCAAATGATTTTTTGCTATCTAAAAAAAATGGGTACTTGATACGGTTCCCATTTCAAAGTTTACATTGTTGCATGATGATATGTTTCTGATCTACAAAGAGAAGGACTGATCGAGAACACTAAGCCCACTCTCCCCCCCTGTCTGAGCTCCCAGGGTGAGGAATTGAGATGGAGGGCTATTGGGTTTGACCGATATCTAGACAATAGGGTCATAAATGTTGCTCTTGTATATGTCGCCCATAGGGTGTGTGTGATCTTTGTCCATTTTGATAAGTCAGGTATCTCCCTCTATCTTAGTCTATGTAAAGTATACCCTAGTTGGCATCATACCCAAAAAATGGGCTTGTTGAGATTGTCCTGCCTTGTCCAGTCGACAGATTGAAGAGGCTCAGGGGTGTGTAATCCTTACCTTTGTTAAGTCAGGTATCTCACCCAAGCTCAAATTATGATGCAGGTGTTCTACCAGATGAATCTTGAGGATCATTATTGGAAGGAATAGTGAGCAATGGGATGGGTTGAGATGTGCTCCACTATATCACCTATTGCTCGATATAGGGTTGAATATGTTCTTCTCCCCCATAAGGTTCCGAGTTGAGATGTGCTCCCCGATGTGGCTTCAGGTTGATATGTTTTCCTTGAGGTTATTTTGGATTGAGCTAGGCTCTCTAATGGCACAAACAATAGGGCATGCACTTAAACATCTAAAAACATAGAAAAATGTAGACAGCTAATGCACTTCAAATATTAAATCAATTCATTAAACAATAAAATATTTACAAAGAACTATTGGTCTTTCATTCCTCTCTCTGATTCACACACACGCCTTCGCATGACTCATTGATTTATACAAATGGATTTGAACCCAAAGTTGGTTCTAGATCCTAATAAAACTCCTATAATTTCTCTCTAGATCCTCCCATTATCCATACAACTCTCACCAAATCCATTATCTTTATATGAGATCTAACTAACCCTAAAATCTCTCTGCTCTTCCCAAATATTCTCGAACTCTCTCCTATTTACAATAATTCTCATTCTCTCCTAAAACTATAGGAAACCACATTAAGTAATTAAATCCTAACTTAGGGAAAAAAATTCCTTGGCAAACTAATAATCCTGGGTTAGATGCTCCTGTATCATCCTCCCCAAGTAAAAGAAATTCATGGTCTCCCGACCATATGCCTTCATAAATTGATCGAAATTCCTCCTGGATCCCATATTTTAGTCTGTAACAGATCAGGTGCTCAAGTTTATGCTCAAAAGTGAAAGTGTCATAATCTTTTTAAACTCAACGTCAAATTGAAGAGATCATTATTTTGAATCCAACAGTGTGAATGACACTCAAATCCGAGCTCGTATGCAGAAGCTAGAGCAAGTCAAAGTTCAAGTTTGACTTGTCTACATGGCAGGATTGGGATGATGTGGCAAGGTCCTAAGAGAATGAGGAGGTGCCAAGTGGTAGGATGTCATTGGCCCCCACATTTCACAAATTGTAGTCATAGGCAGAAAGGTGTTAAGAATCAGCCTCGATGCAAACAGGTTGCAATGCGATCTAATTGCAATCACATATCGCAGGTGGATAAGAATTGGCCCTCAGCAAAGCCTGGTTGTGATGCGATTTATCGCATATTGCAAATTGAAGGAATTAGTTATGTTGTGATATGGTTCCGGTAGTAATTGCTGATTACAAAAGTGATAAGACCCAGGATGCAAGATGTTATGAGCCACAATTTATACTCTTGTTGGGTCCACATTATCACTATTGCAACATTCCATTGTGTTAACAAGACCTTCAGTCCACCAAACCTCTTTGATTGCGATTTGTGACATGGTCAACAGGTTATGGCCCATGACGTGGTGAAATATTCACCCAGTTAGTGGATTTTGGAATGGAAATGTGGGTTTCTATCGGTTTTGGAGCATTTTATGGAACAAATAGTGGGAGAACTAGGAGAAGTCATAACTTCTTCAGTTCTTATTCAAATTGGATGCAAAAAGAGGCCAGATGGCCATTTTCAGGTATTATGAACTCATTGAGACTTGATTCAGAGACATTTGAGCATTGTAACCACACTTTTTTTGTAATTTTGAGCATAATAGAGAGGCCCAATAATTGGAAGCTAGACCAAAGAGACGTAGCCTAGGAGGGGTGAACTCCTCTTCAAATATCTATGTTGTGTGTTGTATTTTGATGTTCTTTTCTATTATTTTTACTGTTGTTCAACATATATTTTATGTTAAATTGTTTATAACATTTACATAAGAAACTCTCATGGGAATCAATTAATTAAGAAAACATGGTGAATCCTTAAGCATTTGATAAGAAAATGATAAGCATCTTGGGTTTTATTCTGAATGGGGAATTAGCACAACATTATTAATCTGCTCCATTTTAGATCAAGTTGGTATCAAAGCACTGATTTTTTCTTACTATATTTTCTTTTTGAAAGAAGGATTTAATTGTTTGCAAGTTTATGCCATGCTTACAAGGTTAAAACTCAAAAGAGGAGAAGGAAAGTTGGTTCGAAGCCCTAAAGTTGGGTCAAGTGGAAGAAGAGAAAGTTGCCAAAGTATTCTACCTCAGTTCAGCCTAAAGTTGTAGTTGAGTCTTCAGAGACCATGTCTCATGAAATAGAACTTGCAAACATGACAAAAGATGATAAGACCTTCAGAAAGGCTTTCTTTGATATGACCAAGATGGTGAAGGTCCTCTATGAAGAGAGGAATAGAATATTTCAAGGAGAAAGTTCCAAACCTCCCAGGGGTGAAGGCTCTTCAGGAGGAGGTAATGGAAAATGAGGTAATGAAAAAGGAGGTAATGGGAATGGAGACAAGCTTCCACCCTCTCAACCATCTTCTTCATATTCTACTTCACAAGCATCTTCACACTCTTCCACTAAAGCAACCCTTACTCATACTCATCATCATTCTGCAAAAGGACCTGGTAAATCACCTTTACTAAAGCTTGATGTTAAATTCAAGTTGCCTATGTACAATGGAGAAGTTAATGCATAAAAGATGGATAACTAGATTTGTCAGTTGGAGGTGTATTGTAGAATTTAGAACCTTCAAGAGGATGATGTCAAAATTTAGTTGGCTTCATTGAGAATGGAGGGTGCAACACTCATTTGGTGGGAAGCAAGGACTCAAGATGAAACAAAAAACAAGGTAACATCTCTATTACTTGGTATAATTTCATTGCTGCTATAAAAATACAATTCTACCCTTTAGTCCATATGCAAAAAACTATCATGAATTGGAAACATTTTTCAGACAGTTAAAAGGTCAAAATGTGCAATAGTATACTTAGGAGTTTAGGAGAAGAACTCTTATCCTAGGAGTAGACTTACAGTCATAAGATACTTTGCTGAAACATATAGGAGGTTTGCATAGCTATCTTCGACACACCATTCTTATGTTTAATCCTACGAATCTTGATGCAGTCTATGTTTAAAATACAGACCTTGAAGGTACAAGAAAAAGGTAAGAAGAAGCCATTGCAGAGTGGTGAAAAAGGGAATAAATTTAAAGGAAAGAAGAAGAAAAATGCTTCTGTTAAGAAAGAAGGGGAGAAATCCGTGTACAAGAATTGTTCCAAAGAGGGCCATGATGAAGTGCATTGCTGGAAGCTTCATCCTAAATTACGACTGAAGAAATTTAACAATAAAGGGAAATAGAAGACCAATGCTATTGTACAACAAGACTTGGGTTCTAACTTAGGTGATGAAGCAAATATTGCAGCCACAATCACAAAGGGAAAAGTCATGGAAAAATCAAGCAAAGAGGAAGTCATGGCAAGCACTAGCGCAACAAATAACTCCAACAATGTTTCAAATGAGGAAAACAGAATTGAGTTGTTCCACATTCGAGTTATTTCCAAACACACCAAGATTGATATGTTGTTTGATAATGGATCCTAGGAAAATTTAATTTGTATAGACTTGTTCAAGAAGTTGAATCTAGAAACCATGCCTCATCATAAACCATATCATAGGAAGCTTAATTCGTCTTTGGCAAGTGCAAGGAAAATGAAGCGACTAGTCAATTCCAGCAAGAATATCGTGCTCCTTATGATCAAGCAGACGAATCACATGGAGCATGAATCCTTTGTAGGATATGACATGAAGATAAAAGTTGAATTGGTTGATGTGATCAATCAATATGGAGACATATTTCAAGAACCAAAGGGTTTGCCACCAAAAAGGGGAATTCAACACGAAATTCAACTACAACAAGACTGTCCACTCCCAAACATCATTATGTATCGAATGTCAATTTTGGAAAGCTTAGAAATTAAGAAACAAGTCCAGGAATTGTTAGTTAAAGGTGTAATTCACCCCTCTACTTCACCATGTGGTTCACCAATTGTTTTGGTACCCAAGAAATATGGAACCTTGCTCATGTGTCTAGATTATCGAGCTCTAAATAAAATTACCATAAAGAATTGATACCCACTACCTAGAATAAATGATTTGCTAGATCAGTTGAAGAATGCAAAATATTTCACTAAATTAGACTTGAGAAGTGGATATCATCAAACTAGAATAGCTGGGGAGGATATTTGTAAGACTACTTTTAAATCCAAACAAGGATTGTTTGAGTGGCTGGTTATGCCTTTTGGTCTTTGCTACGCTTCATCTACATTCATGAGAATTATGAATGATGTTTTAATTTCCTTTCTTGATGAGTTTGTAATTGTCTATTTAGATGATATTTTGATATTTAGCAAATCACGAGAAGAGCATGTCAAGCATGTGAGGAAAGTGTTGGATGTGTTGAGAAAAGAATAATTATTTATGAAGATGTCTAAATGTGAATTTGGGAAAAATTCCTTAGTATATTTGGGCCACATAGTTGGAGAAGGTGAGTTGAAGATTGACCCCTCTAAAGTTTCGGTCATTGTGAATTGGCCAACACCCAAATCATTCATAGAAGTAAGGAGTTTTCTGGGAGCAGCACAGTATTGGAGGAAGTTCATTGCCAATTTCTATTTCATATTAGTTCCACTACATGCTTTGACCAACATGAAGGTTGTCTTCCAGTGGGGAGGCAAACAAAAAAAATCATTCGATGCTTTAAAACAAAAGATCAATTTAGCCCCAGTTTTAGCATTGTCAGATTTGAAACAACCATTTGAAATACAAACAGATGAAAGTGAATATGCTATGGGTGCAATTATTTTACAACATGGTGAGCCCATTTCATTTCATTCTGAGATCTTTAATGGTGTTGTTATCAATTATCCTATGTATGATAAAGAAATTTACACATTAGTGCAAAGTGTGAAGAAATGGAAGCATTAATTGATGGGAAAATAAACCATTATTCACACCGATCATCAACCTTTGCAATATCTGCAATATCAGACAAAATTGTAGCAATCAAGGCTCTTTCATTGGATGGGATTCTTACAGCAATTCCACTTGGTAATCAGGTACAAGAAAGGTATTTATAACAGAGTTGCTGATATGATTTCTAGACGGTTGTTAATGTAACTATTTTACTCAAGAATAATTTTTTTTTGCTTGAAAGTTATGTTCAACAATACACACATGATGTTGAATTTCAAGAGGTATATTCAAACTTGAGTCAAGGCCACCAAGTTGAGGACTTAGACTACCATGTACATGATAATTTGTTGTATAATTTGGGAAAACTTTGTGTTCCATAGGGAGAGAGAGTAAATGTCACAAGGAAAGCACACACTTCTCTTATTGCTGGACATTTTGGTGTAAGTAAAAAAGTGGAAAATCTTCAGAGGTATTTTTAATTGCCTCATATGCTTAAAAGTGTGTCACGTTTTATTAGAGGTTTTTCATTTTGTGTAGTTATTAAGCCTAGTAATAGGAAACTAGGATTGTACACACCACTTCCAGTGCCTTCACGTCCATGGGAGAGTGTTTCTATGGATTTTGTAGGAGGTCTTCCTTTATCAAGAAAAGATCATGATTATTTTTATGTAGTTGTGGATAGGTTGAGAAAGATGTACATGTTAATGCCTTGTAAGAAACAAATTACAATTGAACAAACAACTCAAATTTTCTTTCAAAATGTATGGGTTCATTTTGGATTACCTACTGCCATTGTAAGTGATCACGATTCCCGATTTGTTAGGAATTTTTGGTCAAGTTTATGGAACTTGATGGAAACCATGATGAAGAAAAGTATAGCCTTCCATCCACAAACAGATGGTCAAACTGAAGTGGTTAACATGACAATTATTCATTTGCGAAGAGGATATTGTAGCAAACATCCTAAGTTGTGGGATGAACAGTTACATTATATTCAACATGCTTACAACCGAGCAAAACACTCTTCTACTCTAACTTCACCTTTTGAGGCATGTCTTGGTTATTTTTCTAAATATCCTTTGGATTTCATCTTTGAGAAAGATGTAGTTGTAGATGGACATAGCGGCATAGACAGAGCAAATAAATTCATTCAGAAAATTTAGTTGATTCACTAAACCGTTCAAGAAAAACTAGAAAAGAGTCAAGGCAAGTATAAGGCAAGCCATGAAAAGCATTGTGTGGATCATTAGTTTCAAGTAGGCGATGAAGTTTGGCTACACATTAACAAGGAAAGGCTTCAAGGTGAAGGTAAAAAGCTAAAACCAATCTGTTATGGTCCATTTAAAATTCTGGAAAATATTGGTAATAATGCTTTCAAGCATGATTTGCCTTCATATATGCAAGTTTATTCTGTTGTTAATGTTGAAAATTTGAGATTGTATGAGCTTCCTTTGATTGAATATCAAGGAGAAAGTGTACATATTCCATCAATTGAATATTTTTCTCCAGAATTTCTTGATGAGCTTCAACAAGCCACCATACTTGACAAAAGAACGAGGTCATCAAAGAGGGGAAATTTTGATTATCTTTGAGTGCGTCTCAAAGGTACAATTCCATTAAAGGCCAAATGGATTGAAGAGGGGAAGGTGAGGGAACAATACCCTCATTTCTTCAATAAATGAATATAATATTTTGGGGTCCAAAAGGCTTCCAGTGGGGAGGAGTCTTTAGGTGTTCAAGTTTCTGCTCAAAAATAAAAGTGTCAGAATCTTGTTAAACTCAGCATTAGATCAAAGAGATCGTCATTTTGAATCCAATGATGTGAATGTCACTCAAATCCAAGCTCATATGAAAAAGTTAGAGAAAGTCAAAGTTCAAGTTTGACTTGTCTACATGGCAGGATTGGGATGATGTGGCAAGGTCTTCAGCAAATCAGAAGCCTCCAAGTGGCAAGCTACTGTTGGTCCCTTCCTTTCACAAATCATAGTAGTAGGCAAAAATGTGTTAAGAATCGGCCTCGACGCAGACAGGTTGCGATGTGATCTAATTGCAATCACATATTGCAGTGGATAAGAATGTTCCCCCGACGAAGCCGATTTTGATGCAATTTATCGAAAATCATAGGAAATGGTTGTGTTGCGATACGGTTCTGGCAGGAATCATCGATTGCGAAAAGTGATAAGACCTCAGATGCGAGATGTTATGAGCCACAATTTATACTCCAGTCGGGTCCAAATATCGATATTGCAACACTCTATTGTGTTGACAAGACCTTCAACCCGCGAAACCTCGCCGATTGTAATTTGCAATATGGTTGAAATGTTATCACCCATGACACAGTGAAATATTCGCCTAGTTAGAAATTTTGGAGCGAAACTGTGTGTTCCTACAGGTTTTGGAGCATTTTATGGAATAAATAGTGGGAGAACTAGGAGAAGTCATAACTTGGAGTATTATGAACTCATTGAGACACGTTTCAGAGGCATTTGAGCATTGTAAACACACTTTTGTTGTAAATTTGAGCATAATATAGAGGCCCAAGAATTGGAAGCTGGACCAAGGAGATGTAGCCCAGGAGGGGTGAACTCCTCATCAAATCTCTTTGTTGTGTGTTGTATTTTGATGTTCTTTGTTGTTGTTCAACATATGTTTTATGTTAAATTGTTTATAACATTTACATAATAAACTCTCATGGGAATAAGTTAATTAAGAAAAAATGGTCCATCCTTAAGCACTTGATAAGAAAATGATAAGCATCTTGGATTTTATTCCGAATGGGGAATTAACACAACATTACTAATCTGCTCCATTTCAGATCAATAATTGATCATTCATTTTTTATTGTTTTGAATCAATTGCTATAGCTTCTAATTCCTCAGGTTTCCAAATTTTGTTTTGCAGTCTTCCATTGATTTTGATGATGTACACTTGAGTTCTAAAATGTATCATGTTGTTTTCCTTCTACCTCATTTTGTAATATCTTGGTTTATGTATTGTATTGTTTCCATTAATTTCCTTAATTCTTCAATTTCAATATCTAATCTAGTTTCTGACTGAAATTTACTATTGTTATTTGGGAACATCAATTTATATTCATCAACATTAAATTGTAAATTACATTCAGGTGAAACATTTTTATTGCTTGAACATTTCTCTTCTTTATCCACAACTTGATTAGATTCAGGTTCCATCAACATATTCTCTAGCAATTGTAATTATTCTTCATATTTCATTAACATTTTATGGTCACCTTTAGAAATAATTTCAACATACTGGTCTTCAACTTTTCTTGAAACAAATTAGGGTCTTGTCCATCATCTGCAAGAAATCCTGCATCCACACACCAATTGTCAGATTAAAAAACATAAGGCTTTATAGGCTAGATAGATGATTTGTCCTCAAGTATTTATGTTGATCTTCCAAGTGATTTTCTTCATCATATATTGACCCTTGTCTAGGTTTATATATAAAAATTTCTTACTCATCATCCTCGCCAAGCATTGGTCCTTGCTCCGGTTCACAAATGCATACATTCATCTCATTTATCTGGATTTTTTTCGCTTCCCTTAACAAAAATTAAAACTTTTTCTTCTTTCTTCTTGCAATCAACCTCTTGATTGGCCATCTAGTTGTCCTCTTCATTATCCATCCATGTTTCTGACTTTGTAGTAGCTCCATCAATACGTCAAGTCGTTCCTTCAAATCAACAATCTCTTTCTTAAATTCTTCATCATTTATGCCAAGTGCTATGGCATCGTTGTGGATTTTCCCTTAATTCTACAAATGACTATCCATAGTCATATTCATCTTCTCCATCATGTTCACCATCACATAGGCTCTTCATTTAGCATAGGCTAGGGGGCTTTCCATAATAAAACATACACAAAATAGTAAAAAATATACACAAAAATATACTTCACAATTGATGAACATATTCATTAATAAATAAAATATTTACAAGAGAATTCTTGGCATCATGTTTTAATATAATTGTTAACCTTTGTGCCTCTCCATGTCATAGAAAATATAGAGTAAACATACATGCATTTAATGATGCATTAGTAATTCGTTCATTGATTTCAAACTTTAATGGAGTTCAAAACTTTGATATACACAAATAACTTTGCCTCTCATCGAATTAGTGTCTTCTCTAGGAGTTTCACTACCAGCACCCCAACGAACAGTTTTAAAAATATATCAACACCACTACAACTTCAAAGAAGTTAATCCCATGACATCAACTCAATCTCCAAAGGGCGTTATAGCCAATTAATGGTATCATAGATTTGAGGCAAATTTTTCGGTTGATGAAAGCAAATTTGACTTCTGCTCCAATATTTTGTTGTTGAATACCCTTTTGAGATGCATGCATTGGTTGTAATGAGGACCAAAAAATGCACACATTTAAAAACTTGTTGGATAGATAAATTAAACATGGCATCCATAGCTCTCAATGCATCCATTCATCAATGCAATTCTTGTCTACCTACATTCCTCTACACATATGGGTTCTTAGCAGTTTCATGTGATCCAATTAGCCCGTTCTGCTCTTGATCACATAGTAGCAACAATTAACGTACAACGACCTCATACGCCCATTTCAAGTCATTTCAATAGTTTCATGGGATTTGGTAGAGTTCTAGCATGGGAATTTGGGCTGCTGCACAAATTCTCCTCATGGGAAATAGCTTGTATGGTGGATCTATCCCTGAATTAGCTTACAACACAACCTAAAATTTGACCTATAGGTTGATCTTTTGCATGGATTATAATTTGTTTTGCCTATGCCTACTGCTAATGTTTTTTTGAGCTCGACCCCTATAAACTTAGTTTTCTACAATTATGACAACCTACGAGATTACAATACAAAAAAATGATTACAAGAACAAGATTGCCGCACAATTTTCCACAGAAAATCCGCACATCACACCTTGTTGCTTCTCTACGTAGATGTCTCACACCAAGTGTCAATAGAAATCTATTTAACTCCACAGGTAGCGACTCCAACTTCTGAGTAGATCGAATTCTCAAACAACAGAGAGATGATATCTCCTCCACTTTTCTGATTGTGATTCTTCGCATTTTGAGATTGTACAAATAGACAATAATACAACAAATTGTTTGATCTTCACATTTTTCTCTCACCAGCAACGCATGGTCTCAATTTTGAGATTCCATATCAACAACAAACAAAACAATGATCACTCACAACAGTATTTACACAGATAACCTTGCTCCAACAACGTTTCCCTCTTCACAACAACAAGAAAAGCACAAAAACAATCCTTCACACATCGTTCTCCATAGTTTACAAGTAATCAATGTCAATTAGGGCTTTGATACCAAAATGATGGAACATAAAGTAGGTCCTGCACTTAAACATCTATAAACACAGAAAAATGCACACAACTAATGCACTCCAAAAATCAAATCAATTCATTAAACAATAAAATATTTACAAATAACTATTGGCCTAATAATTTGCCTCTCATTCCTCTCTCTCCTTCACTTACATGCATCATGGACTGACCTAGATTTATACAAATGGATCTGAACCCAAAGTTGTTTCTAGATCCTAAAAAAACTCCTACAATTTCTCTCTACATTCTCCCATGATCCATAAAAATCTCACCTAATCCCTTATCTTTAGATGAGATCTAACTAACCCTCAAAACTCTCTACTCTTCCCAAATATTCTCGAACTCTCTCCTATTTACAATAATTCTCATTCTCTCCAAAAACTATAGGAAACCACATTAAGTAATTAAATCCTAACTTAGGGAAAAAATTTCCTTGGTAAACATGTAACCCTAGGTTATATGCTCCTGCTTGACTCTCTGATGTTGATGCGGGTTATAGAATTGGTTCCCCGTTGATGTTTTCTGGGTAGTAGCATTGGACTCCCCACTGGTAGTGATTTTGAGTGGTAATAGTGGCTCCTTGAGGGATAGAGGGTGGTAGGTTAGGCTCCACTCCGATCTCAAATTCTTCTTTTAGATTTGAGAATGTTCATCATATGAGTAGAGACAATCACGCAATAAGCAGGAAGAAGCAAAGATGAACTGAGATGAATAGTGATGACATTTGATGATGATATTCTTGAGATTGGATATGATTTGATGATAGGATACTTGCAAAAATTACATGATGCAATTGGAATTTATCCCTAACTGAGAGTGATTTTTAATTTGGCAGCTTAGTGACAAATTCCAACCATGGGATGTAGAGATTACTCTTTTCAAGAGGACCAATTTTGACTATTGAAGTGCATAATTTGGACAAGGGAAAGTGTATTTTTGAATTAAATACCACATGTGCGTATTTGATCATGTTGACCCTAAAACAAATTGAACACCCTTGGAAGGCTATAAATACAAGTGACCTCAATCTCATTTGGACATGATCATGAGACATTATTCTATTCTCTTCTTTGGTTTGTCTCGCACAGGTTTAAGGCAAGTTTGCAGATATTGGTTGGCACAGGTCCAAAATTGTAGGGTCCAAAGATTGCATCTCTATTTTTAGGGTTTTGGGTCTGAGGCACAAGCATGTCATGGAGAAATTTCGACTACATGTGTCGTAGGTTTTAACCCCATACAAAAATTACCTACAAATGAAATCTTAAAAGAAGAAAATAAACAATGACGAGAGCATAAAACATAAAACATATATACACAGATATTTTCCCTTGAATCCAAAAACCGAGACTACCAGATTGATTTTTCATTATATTTCTTTTAATGTTACAATACATATATATACATTCCAAAGCATCCATAAACCCTAATCCATTAACTTGGATTAGAACATAGCTGTATTTCCCTTAACTAGATTTTCAAAATACCATGGACAGAAAAACATCGAGCGCAAAACCATGTGTGAAATCCAGGCACAAAACCATAGGGAGGTCCAGCCACCTAATATAGGGTCCAAAAAAAATTCCTCGAGGCACTTCCCTAAATGTCTTAGAGGGGGGCGAACCCCTCGGCTTCATGCGTGGGGCTAGTCATGGAAAGAATATAACACACACCCAACATTCTCCCACTTGTTGTTTTCTTTCCATAGGGAGCCACATGAGAGCTTAGTCATTGGTCCAACCCTACAACTCCCATTGTTTCTCTACACCAAGAGAAATTCTCAATGCTCATAGAATTTTTCAATGCATTTGTAGTATTCTTCAAAGTGTCCACCTTTACCAGTAACACCTTTTTATCCTCAACCATATCCCTTACAAAGTGATACAGAACATCAATGTTCTTTGTCTTTGAATGATAAGTAGGGTTCTTTGAAAAGAGAATTGCACTTTGGCTATCACAGTCTATCCTTATAGCTCATTGTACTAACCCCATACTTGAACATAATCTCTGCAACCAAACTTCTTTCTTGCTTGCATGAGTGGATTCCATGTATTCTGCCTCTGTAGTTTAAAGTTCCACTATAAACTGTCTCTTACTCATACAATTGATTGCACCTCCAAATAGGTTAAACACATACCCACTTGTAGATCTTCTTTGATTCAGATATCCATCCCAGTTTGCATCAACAAAGCCATGAATGTCCAAAAATATGTCCAATCTTGGTCTTCCTTGGTAGCACAAACCATAATCACTAGTGCCATGCAAATACCTGAAAATCTGCTTCACTATTGTCCAATTCTCCTTGCCTAGTTTTAACATAATCCTGCTTAATACTCCCACTGCATTTGCACTGTATCATCTAGTACAAACCATTGCATACATTAGGCTATCGATTGCACATGCATATGGAACACGAGACATGTCCTCTTCTTCTTATTGTGTCTTGGGGCACTATTCAGTAGATAACTTTACACCTACAGGAATAGGATCCTTCACCAATTTATTATCTTTCTTATTAAAACTCTACAATATTGTCTCGACATACTTCCTCTGGTTTAACCAGAGCTTCCTCTTTTCCTGATCTCCTTTAATTTCCATGCCCAAAATATAGTTCACAACACCAACATATTTCATGTCAAATTTGGAGGACAATTAGGTCTTCAATTCCTGGATAATTTCTTTGTCATTTCCAACCAATAACATATCATCCACATACAAGACAAGATAAATAACATGGTCACCAATTAATTTAAAATACATACAATGATTTGCTTTTCTTCTAGTGAAGCCAAGACCTCGTATAAATGTATCAAATTTTCGATACCACATCCTTGGTGATTTTTTTAACCCATACAAAGACTTTTTTAACTTGCATTCACTACAAAGGCTTTAGGTTTCTTCATGTATATCTCTTCTTCCAGATCTCCATGAAGAATGTTGCCTTCACATCCATCTGTTCTACCTCAAAATCAAAAGCAATAGTAACAGATAAAAGTAATCTAATAGAAGCTACCTTGGAAACATGAGAAAAAATATCACCAAAATAAATTCTCAAAACCTGGGAATAACCTTTTGCTACCAACCAGTCTTTGTAATTCTCCAACTTTCCTTCTACATTCATCTTCTTCTTAAACACCAATTTTCTTCCAATGGGTTTCCTTCCAGCTGGAAACTCCAATAGATCCCAAGCCTCATTTTTGTGCAAAGATGCCATTTCATCAACCATGGCCTCTTTCTAGAGTTTTCCATCCTGTCAATCTATTGCTTCCATCACAGTTCTAGGAACATCATCAGTAATAGATAAAGAAAAATTTGAACAGAAAGCAGATGGACTATACCTTTCTAGTTACCTTCTTTCTCGAGTAGATATTCTCACGGCTAGAGTGTGTGGCTCTTAATCTTCTAATTCCTCTTCTGTTGTAGATTCTGATTCTTCCTCCTTTAGCTCTAACTCTATCTTCTTAGGTTCCTTTGGTAGGGCTTCATGTTTAATAACATATTTCACCTCTCTAAACACTGCATCTTGGTTGTACACAACCTTCCTTGTTTCTGGGTTCCACAACTTATAACCTTTTAAACCATCCTTATATCCAACAAAGATGCACCTTTTAGATTTACTATCCAACTTGTTTCTTTTCTCCTTTGGAACATGCACATATGCATCACATCCAAATACCCTTATATGTGGAAGAGAGGGTTTCTTACCAATCCATACCTCTTGTGGAGTCTTATCCTCCAACGATGATGAAGGTGATCTATTGACTAGGTAACATGTAGTCTCCACCACCTCTGCCCAGAATTATTGTTCTAACCTAGCACAACTGAGCATGCTTCTTGACTTTTACATCAACATCCTATTCATCCTTTCTGCAACTCCATTTTGTTGAGGTGTGTATGGAGTAGTCTTCTATCGTGCTATACAACACTTCTTATATAACTCTTCAAATTCATTCTTACGAAATTCTCCATCATTATCTGTCCTTAGCACCTTTATCTTCTTCTCTGTCTAGGTTTCCACCAGAGCCTTAAATTATTTAAACCTGTCAAAGACTTCATATTTCTTCCTAAGGAAATATATCCATGTATTCCTTGAGAATTCATCTATAAATGATACATAGTACATAGACTTACCTAGTGATGGAACCGACACAGGTCAAAACACATCACTGTGCACAAGCTCTAATATTTGTTTCGCCCTCTTAGCACTAGAAGGGAAACTCACCTGATTCTGCTTCCCATATACACAATTTTCACAAAAATCAAAATCCAGAGAGAAATTAGACATACATTCTACCATACCATTACCATTTATTATTCAAAGGCCCTTCTCTCCAATATGTCCAAGGCTTTGATTCTATAGCATGGTGTTTTCTCTAGAGACCACTAGATTTTATGCCCCACATTCAGGAACCATAGAATTGTTGCACCCATCAATAACAATGCTACCCTGAATCTTGTACAAAGTTCCAATCCAAAATCCCCACATCAATACCAATTCTTCCCGAACCATCTTATAGGTATCTTTCTCGAACACTATTTTTACACATGCATCATCCAACTTTCTTACATAAATAAGATTTTTGGCCAATGAAGGAATATGTAGAACACTCGAAAGTGTTCTATTCCTTCCACATTGCAACTTCAACTTGACTTTTCCACGGCCAATAATTCTAGTCTTCTTGTCATCCCCTAGGAAGACATCACCACCATCATATTTCTCATACTCGCAGAACCAAACCCTATGGGGAGTGAAGTCAATCAACCATGCCTCATGATCTACATGTGTACTTTAAGAAGAAGCCAAGTACACATCCCCACCTTCATCTGAGGTGGTTTTATCATCTACAAAAGGAGAATCATCAAAACCCTTTCCTTTCTCAGGAGCTTTATATTTACAATCCCTTTTGAAGTGCCCTTCCTTTTCGCATTTCTAGTACACCTTTACATGTTTTCTTGGAGATTTAGATCTCCATTTATATTTAAATATCCCACTCGAGAACTTATTTTTGTTTCTATTCTGGGACCATCCTCGTACAGACAATGCATCACCATTATGGCCTTCAATATTTTTCTGTCTCATCTCCTCTGATAGAAAGAATGATACTATTTCATCAAACTGCAAGGCAATTGCATTACTACCTATTGCAACAACTAGACTATCCCACGAATTTGGTAGAGAACACAACAAACTGATGCACTTATTTCCATTTGAAATTTTAATATCAACAAATAACAACTATCTTACCATAGTATTAAAGGCATTCAGATGCTTTGTCACCAAGTCTACATATTTCATCCTTATTTTATACATATTTTCCCGTAGGAACAATTTATTCACCAGAGACTTAGATTGGTACAAAGTCCCTAACTTGTCCCACAAGCCTTTGTTGAAGCTTCCCCTGATACATTCAACAATATTGAATATGAGACACATAATCATATTGTGATCTTTACCTTCTGATCCAACTTTGCCCAATCTTCCGCTGGTATTGATGTTGGTTTAGTACCTGGATCTACCGAAATCCATTAATATTTATCCACCAACAGATCCTCTATATTTTCCACAACTCAAAACTCTGACCATTAAATTTCTCAATCTCTATCTTTTCATTGCTCGCCATCTTCTTTCACCACCAGAATCAATCTCACATATCTCCCACCGAAGAGGGTCTACCACAAGGCCAATAAAAACCCCTTAGCAGCAAAGGCGTCCCCTTGAAGCTGAAATAACTCTGACACAAAATGTAGGTTTTAACCCTGTACATAAATTACCTGCAAACGAATTCTTAAAAGAAGAAAATAAACAATGGCGAGAGCATAAAACATAAAACATATATACACATAGATTTTCCCCCGGATCCCAAAGCTGAGACTACCAAATTGATTTTTCATTATATTCCTTTCAATGTTACAATACATATATATACATGCCAAAGCATCCATAAAACCCAATCCATTAACCTCGGATTAAAACATAATTGTAGTTCCCTTGACCAGATCTACAAAATACCATGGAAAGAAAACCATCATGCCAAAAAGCATGTGTGAAATCCATGCACAAAACCATAGGTAGTTCCACCGACCTATTATAGGGTCCAATTTTGTTTTTCTCAGGGTGCTACCCTGAACCCCGTAGAGTGGGGCTACTTCCCCCATCAAACCCGCCGACTTAGTGCGTGGGGCTAGTAGTGGAAAGAATATAACACACACCCAACATTTGTTGGACACCCTTGGAAGGCTATAAATACAAGTGACCTCAACCTTATTTAGACATGATCATGAAACATTATTCTATGCTCTTCCTTGTTTTTGCCTACATAGGTCTAAGGCAAGTTCACAGATATTAGTTGGCACAAGTCTTAAATTGTAGGGTCCAAAGCTGGCATCTCTATTTTCAGGATTTTGGGTCTCAGGCACAAGCATGTCATGGAGAAATTTCGACTGCAGGTGCAAGAATTTCATGGAGAAATTTTGACCAAAGCCTTTCAGCCACATGCATGACATATCTTCCCTTCGACTAGAACCTAAAGGTTGAATTTTTCAGTTGACTAGAGTTTTCTCGCATTGACCGCAAAGTTCGATTGTTGACTACAAGTTTCTGAATCAGGGTTTTTGGATTATTAGCATGGTTGGGTTCATCTTATGGATATTGTTTAGTTTATTTTCCTAGATAGTTGTATGGATGAAGATATGGATCATTGTACTCTGTTTTTTTGAATCATTCAATCACAACCTAATAAGAAGAAGAATTTGAAAAGGTTTTCCTCATAGTGGGTTTTTCCCTGGTCTTTGACCAATCCTGGTGTCTCTATGTGTGAATTCTTTTCTTCTATTGTTCCTTTATGTTCCGTTGCATTGATGATGATATTGTTCTTTCTACATAGTTTCATATGTTGTTGAATAATGATGTAAATATGAATAATGATATGATGCTATTGGATGAATTTAAATATGGAAATAATGAAATTAAATTATCAAAGCAAAGAAAAATATAGCCCTGAGAAAATTTAATAGAAAAACTCCTCAACATGGATCAACATCTTTACATCAAGTTAACATCTCTACATCAAAACGATGATATCTCTACTCTAGCTGACCACAAATGAAGAGGACTACACTCATCGGGTTGACATCAATGCTATGAAAAATAGTACTAAGCTGTTATTCACATCAATTCCAACATGCTCCCCGTTTGGCATTGATGTCAACCTCAGCCAGATCTTCAAACTTTGATGCTAATCTCCAAACAATCCAACCTGATCTTCAAACTCTGATGCTAATCTCCAAACACTCCAAACCTAATCTCCAAGCTCTGAGTCTAATCTCCAAACACTCCAAATTCTCTTCCCCCTTTGAAATAGCTGGAAAAGGGAAAAACTAACACTGAATAACAATGCCAAATATATGTAAGGGGTTGAGAGAAGTACTCTCCCTGAAATTCTCAACACCATGTTGACTGTAGGGTTGATACAAATTGATCCTCAGATAAGCAAGATAAGCATGTAAGAAAAAATAATAGCTGTCGACATCTCTCGATCCAACTCCATGCACTCAAACCTTTCCTATACAACAACACCATGCACTTCCTTCTACTGTTAGGCTAAAAAAAAACTTGGACATATAAGGGGGCTGCAAAACGTCTCTCCATACTATTGTACATGCTACCACTATTGCTGCCAATGCCTCCTTGTCACATATAAGAGGCTATTCCACATGGATCAAGGACTATGACCCAATGATATGAAATTAAAGTACATGGCTTCCTAAGCCTATTACATGGATATAAGAAGGATAAAATATGATTACATCAGTGACATCAATAAACCCATATTTGGCTAAACCGTGACTCACATAACTCTCTCTCAATGCATGCATAAATCTAGAACGTCTCGCCATGATAAGTATGAGAGTATACATGAATAATACATGAATTACATAGTTTTACCAATAACGCCAATAACCCATATATAGCTTCACCAACTCTCATGACTCACTGTAAAACACATGCAAACATGGCTCATAACTCTATGACCAAGACCACATGAATTACAATGAGAGTATATGGTTTCATGAGCATATTATAAGTCTTCATCAATGAAATATACAACTAATAAAATGACACCCAGACCTCATACATGAATGAAATATTTCACACACGTGCTATACATGGTTGAAAATACAATGATCCTCTAACCACCATGACTTATCTTCATGCATGCTTAACACATACTTGGGTTAGTAAGAAATAATGATCATGGTAAATAAAATAAGGTTGATATGGTTGTGCCTTTTCACACATGAAAAATAAATGCACCATCTACATAAGAATGAGTGAAAAAAAACATAAGCATAACATGCAAGCCTTGTAACCCTAGATGCAAGTAAGTATTCCCTTGAGCTCAATATACCTCCAAATATCATGTTGATCATGTGGACCTGAATTTGCAAGTAGACTCATAATCAATCATATTGTTGTTGCCACAACCTTACACATATCCATGATTCCATACTCTACCATATGCCCCCCTGAGGCTATGAGGGCCTCATGTACATATTTACAGTGTAAGAGATTTGTCAAACAATAATATACTGCAATAGGAGTTGATATCTCCTACTCAAAATCTAATGAGGAAGAGTACTTCTTCAAACTCCTCTTTCTACTCACTCTTTCCTTTAACACATAAACTTTTTATGGTGTCTTGACTCCTTTAGAAATCAGTCTCTTTGATCCTTCTTTCTAGATGAAGCAACCTTTGGAGTTGAAGACTACTTCCTTTCCTCCATCAACCATTTGGCTCAAACTCAAAATATTGTGCTTTAGGCTCTCAACGAGCCATACATCTTCTGCATTGGTCCTATTTTCACCAAGGCTGGCCTTACTTCTTTCCAACAATCTTGTTGGTTCACTAGCTTCGAAAATAACATGGCCACTCTCGGTTCTCTTTAGGAAGTTAAATATACTCCTATCTCCTGATATATGGTGTGAAAATATGCTATCAATATACCATTTATCATCCTCATCACACGAAAAAAGAGAAATACCACACTTTCCTAGCGTCTCCTCCTTTTTCTTCCAAATGGTTCTTGGTTGGTTCCTTGGTTCAGAACTATCCTTTGTCTACTGATTTTGACCAGATGGCCTGACCATCTTATACTCTTTAGCCATGTGCCCAAAATATCGATACAAATAACACTCTATATGACTAAGATATGAAACCAATGGATCTTATCTTTTGTTTCTCATGCTAGATCTACACCTCCTCATATTAGATCTACAATCGATGGCCTTGTGGAAAATTAGTTACAAGCATAACAAAAACCATTAAATAACCTTGTATACGTGAAGTCAGGTCCTCTTCTTGTTTGATCAATCTACTCCATAGATGTGTATGTTCTTCACTTATAAGTAGCTACCGCATGTCCAAATTTGTGACAAACAAAACACCTGACCTTGTCCATCAAGGGGGCAAAGCAGTTTTGAATCCTGTTATGAAATATACCATTATCAACTCTAGGAGAGAGATATCCTATGGATATAAATGTTCCTCTTGGTTCTCTTCTTGGTAGATGGTAATGAAATTGATGTCTTTATCCTTTCTCATTACTACTGCTAGTTAGAAATTTTTTTGTAGCCTTCTTTAGTTCTTCACTATTACTCTTGCTTTAGCTGAACATTCTTCTTCTCTAACTGTTTCCTCATGGAAACCACTTCACCTTCCAAGTCTACAATTAGGATTTCTTTCTCCTTTTGTTGATTGGTCATCACATCCTCTATCCTTTTGGACTGTTGTAACTAAATATTTAGGCTAAGGATCTTGTCTCTAAGTGCATTCTTCATTTCATCAAAGATATGCATAAGCTTCTCATGATCCCTACATGAAATTGTTAAAGTACTCACCTCACTAGATAATGTTTCATTGACTACCATTTCCTATTTATATTATGCCTTAAGGAGCATGCAATCATTCTCTTGTTCACTATGAAAATCATTATTCCATCAAAATCATAAATCAAATGTGAATTATCCATATATTTACTTTCTGATTTTCCACTCTGATCTGCTACACCATTTGTACTAGGGGAATTTGTTCCTTTAGGCTGAGCCTCATCCTTCTTTGAGCCATTCTTCTTTCCTTCCTTTTGTTGCTCATATCTAGCTCTCCATTACTGCTACTACTATCAACACCATATACAATCTCCAATCGACCCCAAGTCTCTTTAGCATATTTCAAATCCATTAATTTCTCCAAATCTACATTGTGGATATTTTCATACATTAAACACCTTGCTAGAGAATCCTTTTGCAACATCTTTGCTAAGCTAGAATTCTCTCCACATACTTCACAAACAAGCTTCCAAAAGTCAAATCCATAAGATAGTAATAAAGATTTCATATTTTCTTGCCATACCTTGAAATTGGTCGTAGTGAGTGGAGACACTCCTAGAGAATTCTTTCTGATTTTTTTGTTGTTAAAAATTTTCAACGAACCCTACCCAAATCTACTCTCTAGAAATCAAGATGCAATCAAGGGCCTCGCTCTGATACCACTTGTTACTAACTGATTTGATAATGAGATCTAAGACAAATAATAAGGTATTACACACTCATGTGCATGGATTTGTCTATGTTGTTTTATGCAATGGATCAACAAGATTGTGAAATACACATACAATGAAGCAGTGAAAAAAAACATAATAGACAACACATAACACAACAAATTTAATGAGGAGTTCACCCAATACTCCTGGGCTACATCTCCTGGTCCAGCCTTCAGTGGTGGCCTCTCTATTATGTCTTCAAGCAAAGTTTTACAACAATATGAGCTCAATTTGAGACTCAATACACAACAGATACAACAACAAGAGTTTGCGTGAACCTCTCAAGCCTCTATGAGTACATAGACTCTCTCAATCTCTCTCTGTCTTTGTCTTAGCTCTGTCTCGGCACTGCCTGCTCTGTCTTCTATTTTTCCATGGCTTTAAAGCTAGACTGTGTTGCCTTTTCATTTCAACTTCTTGTCTTTCTGTCTCCCTGACCTCTGTCCACTTAGATCCCTTTCTTTAAGTGTTAACAATCATTGCTAAATGCTTCCAAGGATGGTGGCCACCAGTACTGTAATGGAATAGGTCATCGGGCCCCTGAAATCCTTCAGAATCCCAAACATGGTCATTTTCTATTAACACAGGAAAATGCATTCAAAACTTTGAAATTCCGCCAAAACACTGTTCATTTCGGACTTCAAAAGTCCTTAAATCCGGTCTATTTTCCTATCAGGTCTGCCCCTAATTGCTATCGCAAGTCTCTTCGGCCTTATTCCTTTGAATTTTTAAAAATACATTAAAACTGTGAAAACAACATAAAAATGCCCCCCCTGGACTTGAAACAATATATTTTTCCATTCACGAACCCTTTCAGGTCCGGTTTATTACATTGGCGCTTTATCCTTTGCATTTCATTTAATAAAAGAAATTGCGAAAATACATTAAAAATGGTGTTTGACGGATCTAAAATATTGTGAAATAGCATTTATATTTGTTATCGGGCTCGACTGGTCGCATCGCAGATATGTATATGTATAAGCCCCTCTCCATGGTGTTCCTCCGATGCGATATCGCGATGCGATTGATCGCAATCACATATCATGATAACCCCGGGCCATTGTAAGTGCTTCATTGTGGTTTTTGATTGCGATGTTGCGATGCAACGTGGGCCATCGATATGTGCACTTGATCAATGGTCCTCGTTGACTTCGCTAATTGCCATTGCAACACATATATGGTATGCTTTGATATCCTCCATCTGTTTGTGTCGATTGCGATTTTCCAATCAGATCTGGAACGTTGATCGGCCAGATTTGATGGCTACTGTGCATTCACCATTCTGAACTCTGATACTCTATTTTTTCCACTATTTTCTCGTGTTTTTGCCTCCCGATAGTGTTTTTTTGCCTTTTGGAAGTTTCCCCTTATGTGATGGTTTTGATCTTTTAGGCATTTTTAAGAGATTTTGAAGACTTAGAGAGTGTTTTAGAATCCATTTGGATCACGCCTTCCCACTGAAAAAGGCTTTTTGACCACCAAAAGTTGGTTTTCAAGCATTGCTCAAGTGAGGATACAATTGCCTCACTTGCCCAATCTCTATCCATTTTTCACTGCTGGGTTTTGAACCTTTGAGTTCAATTCTTAGGTACTCAACATCTCCTCTGAGTGTAGTTCTCACCTTCCTGTCCAGAACTATATCTTCTTGAAACTCATTGAGATATTCAGGCAACAGATCATCAATAGAAGGAAACTAACTCTGATCTTCGGGATCTTCAATTAATGAAGGTTCAAACAGTCAAATCAAGGAAAAAAGCATTTTCACCAATTTTTTCAAGTATATTGAAAGGCCCATACCTTATTAGCTTCAGCTTCTTTCCTTCACCTTGCATTTTTTCTTTGCTGATATACAACCAGACTTGATCACCAACTTGGAAGCTATGCTCCATCCGATTCTTATCATGCCTTGCCGTGTACTTGGCTTGGCTCTTTTCTAGTTGTTCTTGCACTGCCTAGTGAATTTATTGGATCTGTTCAATGAACCTAGTTGCTTTGTCCACATCACTATGTCCATCAATTGTTATGTCTTTACTAAAGACAAAATCCAAGGGAGACCTTGGTGTAAAACCAAAACAAGTCTCAAAAGGAGATATTTGTGTAGAAGAATGTTTAGCACGGTTGTAAGCATGTTGCACATAACATAAATGTTCATCCCAAAGCTTGGGATGCTTGCTACAATATCCCCTGAGAAACTGGATCACTATCCTGTTGACTATCTCTGTTTGGCCATCTATTTGTGGATGAAAGGTTGTGCTCTTCTTTAGTCTAGTGTCCATCAATTCCCATAGACTTGACCAAAACTTCCCAACAAATTGGAATCTCGATCATAGACAATAAAAGTGGGTAACCCAAAATGCACCCAAACATGCTAAAAGAACAACTTCGTTGTTTGTTCAGCTGTAATCTATTTGTTACAAGGTATTAAAATACACATTTTGCTGAACTTGTCCACAATAACATATAAATAGTCATGACCTTTTCTATATTTTGGTAGTCCCCCAACAATGTCCATGGAAACACTTTCCCAAGGATGAGAAGGAACTAGAAGTGGAGTGTACAAGCCTAGTTTTCTATTGTTGGGCTTGCTTTTAGCACACATGGTACACCATTTAATATATCTAGAAATTGTTTCATGCATTCTTGGCCAATAACAACATCTTTGCAACTGTGCAACTATTTTACACACACCAAAATGACCTGATATTAGAGAAGTGTGTGTTTCTTGGATTATGTTAACTCTCTCAGTTTGAGGAATGCATAACTTTCCCAAATGATACAAGAGTTGGTCCTTAACATTAATATCCAGATCTTCTACTTCTTTGCCATGACATAAAGTTGCATATACATCTTTAAAAACTATATCTTGAGCATATTGTTCAATGTAGCTTTCATGCATTACTGAGTTATGCTCAAGTATAGTAGATGCATTTATAATTGGTCTGGATAACATATCTGCAACTTTATTATGTATTCCTTTCTTATATCTAATGACAAGATGAAACTATTGTAGAAATCCCATACACCTATAATATATTGATTGCTGCAACTTAGTTTGTGAGTGTAAATATTGAAGTGGTTGATGATCAATATGTATAATTGTTTCTTTGCCCAATAGGTAACGTTTCCACCTTTTCACACTCTGTGTTAATGCATAAAATTCTTTATCATATGTGGGATAATTAACTACTGCAGAATTAAATGTCTCAAAATGGTAGCATATGGGTTTACCATGTTGCATCAACATTGCTCCCATGGTGTTATGCCCCTATACCAATAGGTGTCATATTTCATGATTTACTTATTGAGTTTTGTAATATGTTCATACCTTTACTTGTTGCAAAGGTTTTCCATATTTGTAATAAATAACAAATTTAAAAAATGTAAAGAGGGTATACCCTAAAAGAAAAATCAAAGGGTGAAAAGAATAAAAAGATGGTTAAAAATGAAAGAAAATGAACCCCAACAAAAAGAAAGACTAGGAAAGTGTGCAAGTCTAAATGCCACTACTTTTTTATTGTTGTAAAATAAAAATCTGTGTGCAATTTTTCACTTATGCCACAATTTATGAATAGTCAAATAGTTTAAGCTTGGCTAATTCATTTTTCATTTTCATATTGTAGAAATAGAGAACAAAGATCTGACCAAATAGTGTAATCTTGGCAGATAAGTAGATAGGTAGAGTGAAAAAGGAGCTCAACAGTTTAATCTAAGCCCTTGGATGTAATAAGTGTAGACTTAGATAGGCCATCACCATGTAAAATAAAAGAAAGGTTTGATAATGGTTTGCCAGTCTAAGTGCACCCTAATAAAGAAGTGAAAATTCTAGGTTAAGTAGGTAGGGTAGGTAAATGATGGTTGTAGAATAATATGTGGTGAATGATAAGTTTAAATGTGTAAATCTTTTACTTTCATCACAAGGCAAATGCATGTATCACATGGAAGAGACTTCAAGTAAGCAAAGTAAAAAATAATTAACCTCCCTACTCATTTCCCCTAAATTTTCACTAATTTCCCCTAAGTGCCAAGGTATTTATCAAGTTAGAGGGGCTCAGAGCATTTCTCTAACTTTTGGAGGGACCGGACTCTCAGCCCAATAATTTATGATATCTTAAGCACTAAGCCCATTCATCAATAAACACACCTCTTCATAAGTCATTCATTCGCTATATAAAGTTTTGCCTAAGTAGAATTCTATTTCACTTAGGGAAATTAAAATACTTTCCATAAAAAACCCTCATTTTTCACCTAGCCTAAGCTTTAAACATACGCATGAAAATGTTTTAGACTTAGCGCTTTTTCCATTCATTTGGTCATATTCATTGCTAACTTATATTATTATATAGTTCCCCTATAAAGGTTACCTGCTCCCGTATTATTTTAACTATGTAAAAACCCCAAATTCTTATATATATTCTGCCCCTCAGTTAAATATAACCATAATACATAAATAATTGGGATTGATTAGTTAATTTGTAACTAATTAAGAACCCCGACCCCGCCATGTTAAATAAGGATTAATTAACCCTCAGGTTAATTATTAACCTTTTCAACCAATCCCGTCACTCCCGATGAGATTAAAAAACTTTAATCATGTCAGGCCTGACCCCCATTAAACTCTCGTCGCATCACCTCCCCGATAGCCGTTCGATTAAGCCTCCCAGATCTAATGATTGTCGTGCATATCGCACGCCCTCCGCGACAGAACGTTAGCGTGTGATCACGAGTGGTTTTGCAAACAGTGCCCTCACCACATGTCGCTCATCCTATGGAATCGTGTGGCTCACCCCAAATACCGCCTCCCCTCCATTAGCAGTGTGTTGGAAACCCCTTACCGCCTCCCACTAAATGACAAAACATCAGATCATATGCCCGGTGACGCAACCCGTACAAATCCTAAAACCTGCCAAATTATTGACTTTACATAAAAAACAAAAGAAATCATTTTGTCGTTTTATCCTATGAACACATACATCCATTCAAACTTAACAACGAGGTCAACCAAATCGTGCTCCTAGCCGCTAACCAACTTTGTAGTCGACGTCGCTCAGAGTTCTCCATTCACAACCATTGTACCTGCATTCCGCTTCCCGTCCCTAAAAGCAAGTATTTACCAATTCCCAACAAGAAACCCTCTGAATACTTACTTTCTCTACAAATTAATTGAAAAGAACCCCAATTCATCATAATTCGGTTACCACGCTTGAAATTCAAAGTTCCTCAGACCCTCTGTTTTCAACAATTTCCCATAAAAATCCCAGTTTCCTATCTAAATCCACAAGAACCAGAATGGAAACCCCCATTGCCCTAACTATTGCACCTATTACTACCCCCCAGCGTGACTTAGATTATCTACCTCTCGCAGATAAAGATTTTCAAATAAAGGACTTGGACTTTCATAAAGACCATCTGAAAGTCTTTTGCCAATGCCAAGATAATCACTTGAATGGCCATGATGACATAGGACTATGGGAATCAAATCTCCTAATGTATTTTCTCCCATCTATGCAAATTTTCCCTGATAGTATCCATCAGGGTCATGCCAACTATGATCCCAACCTTAGAGCAGTAATGTCCCCAAATCCAACTATCATTTTCACAATTACTGCAGACTCCATCAATGAGATGCTTCAATTTCAACCCAGTCAAGCCCTCACCCCCATTTCCCTTAGAGATTTGCTTGAGAGATCCTCTAAATTGTCCCAGTTTGAACTCATTCGCCTTGCCCAGACTTTCATGCACAATTAGCATCGACCCCAAAACTCCCTCCCTATCTATCAATTTTCTTCACAGAAATAGGCAAAATTATAGTTAATATGATAGCTGCAGTAATGGGATTTAATACTAGTGAATATGTATATGAAAAGACCTTAGTTTTGATGTCCATATTTACCCCTGATCAACCCCCTATTGTTAAGTACAATTATGCTGCATTTATCGCTGAGAAAATCCATGACCAGTTAATGAGACTGGAAAATGAAAAAGAGTTCAAGTATTCTACATTCATCTATCACCTTATACTTTACTATCAGTCTGATAAGTTTCCATTTTCTTTCAATAAACTTAATACCAAGGGTAACCCAAGATCATTCATTTTTTGGAATCCAGACTTCCACAATTCTTTGGCTTGTCCTTATTCATATAATGAATTCATCGACCAGTTTGTCTACCCAATGACCACCATGCTGACAGGAAATCCTCCTCCTAGGATTAGTGATGAAATCAAAAGGATCCTTCAGCTGTCCAAACAGTACAGGGTAGGTGACTGGTACTTGTACCAGAATTACACAGAGATTAGGTTATATGGTTGTGATCTTTCTCCCTTCAAGCTACCAAAATATGTTCCAATGAGGTTGTTTACATTGGAGTACTATAGACAAATGATAAACTCATATTAGATCCACTTTACCAAGGCCAAGAAGAAAGCACAATTGAGAATCAAGGATTACCTAGGCCCATTTGTTTGCAACAATAGAGAAGTAGGCAAAGCAACAAAAAGAGTTCTAGAAAACCTAAAATTAATAAAGAATTCAGACTTCTATGATCCATTTGTTTGTGAGAATAATTTCGGCAAAATCACATAAAAAAATCATTGGTCGACGCGTTTCAAACCAACCATTGTGGTTCATCGTCAGGACAAGTTGAAGATCCAATCTGAGCGAACAATTAAATAGGGATAGCAGGCCATTTTAACAGCTAAATTTTTCTGAGAAATGGTTAAGGGACCTCTAACAGATAGGTTTGATCAGGTCAAGGGGAGGGACCAAAATTTTAATTTAATTATTTTATTTATCACTAAATTTCTTATTTAAATATATATATATAATATATATATATTATATATTATAATATACATATATATATATATATATATATATATAAATTATTTATTAATATTAATATTAATTATTACAAATAATATCATTATATTAAAATTTTAATTACCATATATATTTCTATTTATTAACCATTATATAATCTATATTATTCATAAATATATTTATTTAAATTCTTAAATAAATGGTAATATTATATATACTATTTAGACTAGGACTTAATCAAAATTAATTTTTATTTTATTTATAGATTTACTTATATATATTATTAAATCTTGTTTAAAATATTATTTAATAAATATATTTACCAATGTTAATAACAATTTTTTATTTAATATATAAATAATAAAATATTTACAATTATGTAATTCATTAAAATATTTTTATTTAAATTAAATTAAATTGAAGGTAAATATTATTATTTTATATATATAATTTTATTATTCAAAGTAAGGTTTAAATCTAAGAAACTAAGGAATATTATTTTATTTATTTATATATTTATTTATTTACTAATATTAATATAAAATTACTCTTATGTTAAGTAATAAAATATAAACTACTATTATATTAATAAGATATAGAAGTTAACAATATTACCATTAAACTTAACTCACGGTTAATATTTCTAGTTAGTAATAATTTCAAAAGGACTAAAATTATTATTATTATAGGGGCTATTATCGCATTGTTTATAATAGTTCAAGAAATAACTTTAACAAAAGGTTAATTTCATTTTGAGGGAAAAGGGTTCAAACTAACCGATTATTATTAATTAAACCATTCAAACCGGATAGAGGGAGGAATGCAAAACACAAGACAAGCCGGAGTGAGGAGGCTAGGACGATAGAGCTGGGATCGAGCAACTGCTAATCTGTTGAGGGAAATGTTCCCCTAGGGCTTTTGGGTTGAAACCCTAGCAGACTGAAAGTTGTCTATAAGGAGAAACACACATTCACACAACCATTATGCTATTATAAGCAAATTCTATAGTAAGAGGGGCGTACCTTAGGTCCTACGTTTGAGAAGGTCCTTTAGGTTCCAAACCCTTCTTCAAGCTCCTTTTTCTCTTTTGTCCTGCAAAACAACCAATTCCAAAGAACACAACAGTATATGGACAAAGAATTATAAAGAAATCATCTTCATGTTATAAAGGAAGGTAGTTAGTTATGA